>JZKD02S0984483.1:221015-307418 GCA_000966675.3 Picea glauca
ATATATATATATATATATTGTGTAAACATTCAACGCAAAGGCTTTTTGTTTCTATATTTCTCTCACCACTTGTTGCACACATTCACACAACTAGTCTGACATCATAGGGGAACCATAGAACCCCCGTCATTCACGATGCTTTCTCAACCTCCCTCCTATCTTAGGAGGAGTATTTGGTCGTACTCGCTCATCGGTACCTCCTTCACACACTCCTATGAGTGCTACTATCTTAGGATTAGCTTTTCTTGGTTCTACCTTACTTGGGTCAACTTCCCAAGGTCATCCATTCACTCGCTCTCCTTTACACGAGAGCGGGGGACCCACTTCCTCTCAAGGAGGGAGCACCAACCCACCTAGTCCTCATCAAGGGTTAGTTCCACAACACACTATGGCTGGAGATAACCCTCCCACCCCACTACATATGCCATATTTGGCCTCTCTCAACATCCCAGATCTTACCAAGCTTACCAATGATCCTATATTGCATGACGCCACATGGCCTGCAATGCCAACAAAAATTCCTTAAGACATACCAAAGTTTGAAGGAAAGGCAGGGATGACCCCGCCAACCATGTCATGACCTTTCATCTATGGTGTTCTTCCAATAGCATTATGGATGATTCCATCAGACTGTGATTATTTCAACGCACACTCACTGGCCCATCAGCCAAATGGTATGTCGAAGAAAAATCAGGGTCCCACACAACCTTTGAGTCCTTGGCCAAAGCATTCTTAACTTTCTTCCAATTAACCATCCGCCACGACAATGTTCTAGAACTACTGTCTAACTTCAAACAGACCTCAGCCACCCACATCACTGACCACATTCATGAGTGGCGTAGGCGACGTAGTTTGTGTAAAAAAGAAACCACCAAGCAACAGTGCCTTGACTGGTTTCTTAGATCACTTGTCTCTCTCCTTGGAAAGGATGTCGCTTCCACCTTCCCTCAATATGAAGAGGAGGCCATCAGTAAAGCCCAAAAGTATGATCTTATTTACGCATAGTCAGGGTACTTATACACGGTACTTCCTGATCTTCCAAAACCTGTACCATTTGGTCAAGACAAACGTGGGATGTCTCACTCAGCAGACAGACTAATAGATTCCACCACACACCATGGTCCACAACCCCAACCACCACCAATGTATGGAACACCTCAATACCCGTCGGCCTATGGGGGCACTCCTTATTTCCCCCCACTCCCTTATCAACAACCATATCCTATTGCTATACCTCCACCCATTAGTGGACACCACCGGCACCTCCCATACATCCGCCTCTTCCAGCCACTAGTGGTACTACCTCAACATCAGCTTATAGTACTAGCGAAAGCACACAACCTTCCTATGTACCTTATGGATCGGTACCACCAAAAAATCCATATTTTTCATTTCCTAGTCCACCACAACCCATGGCTCCCTCACATCCTCATGCGGGGGTAAATTTTGTTCAACCATCGGCTGCTCAACAATACCAAAATTTTGAACAGTTGAACACAACCAACCCAACTCATCCTTCGAACAATGCCAAGAAGAAAGGACAGAACATGAATAATAACCATTCTGGTCAACGCAGGAATCAACCCCCACAACACCAACCCACTGGGGGCAATCAGAACCAAGGGAACCAAAACCCCCAAGGAGGCAATAACAAAAAACGCCAAGGGTGAAATAATGTTAAAACCATCCACCCTTGTGCTCTTTGTGGCGAGTTTGGTCATTACACTCACCATTTCCCCCAGATCGCTGATTTCAAATGGTTGAAAGACTCAGGGAGTCTCCCCCACACCCCTGCACAAACTGCCCCTCAACAGGCACCACAACAGTATGTGCAACAACCCCCTCCCGCCGTGCTACAAAATCCTATCCCACATCAAGGGGTGATAAACAACCAACAGGACACATAGCATCCCCCACCTCAGGTGAGTCAATACCACAACCCTAACAATCCAGCAGAATGAACGATTCTCCTCACCAGTGAGGAAGAAATTCTTCTGCAAACACGCAATCATCAGTATCAGACACCAGCTGAGTGTACCCCTATCTCTCCAGAGACAAAACCTACACCGACGGGACCCCCGTTGGTGATCCCTCGCCCTTCCACCGAACCACCACTTCACATCCCTCGCATCCCCTTGCGTAGGAATGTCCACAACCCACAGGCTAGGGCCGCTCACAACTACAGCCTAGTAGACGACTTAGCGCAATCCCCGACTGCCATGTCAGTCTTGGAAGTCCTCCAGACTTGTCCTACACAACGGAAATCACTACTTTCCACCTTGGGGGCAGTCGACCCTGCATATACTAGACTCATCACCTTTGACCTTGATTGCTGTGAACCTCATCTTCCCGCTTTGGTCGCTATTCAAATACCAGTAAAAATACGGAACATCACCATACATCGGTGTATCAGTGATGAAGGTGCATCTACATGCATCATGTCCAAAACAGTATGACAGAAACTTGGTTCCCCGGAACACATACCCTCCGCCATCACATTACGAGCCTATGACGGACGACCATCATCTCCTGAAGGGCTCTTCCAAAATGTCCCCGTAGAACTCCGAGGAAAAACCATTCTCATCGATATCGAAGTTATCGACGCTACGCTTGATTACAATATCTTGTTTGGACATAGCTACATGTACGCTATGAAGGTAGTGGCATCATCCGTCTTTCGGACAATCATGTTCCCCCACAATAGAAATATTGTGACCATCGACCAAGTCTCATATTATGAGCCTAACCCATCTGCCAATCTCGATAACATTCTTCCCCTCATTCACACAAACCAGGACACCTACCCACTCTTAGAGATGGGTCCTGGGATTTTCAAAGATCCATCCTTATTAGGGACATACCATGGAGCACCACCACTCCTTCCCCCTAATCAAGTATGCGTCGTCTCATCTAACGGAACCCACACGGAGGATGCTCTTCCTCCCCAGGAGGTTTCAGTCATTCCTGACATCTCCATAGTCACAGAACCACTCCAGCCGGAGCCTCCTGCGCACTCGTTGGACCCAACTGTCCACGAATCCACATCCCCTCAGGTGCATAGTCCCAGTCGGGAGACAATTCCCCAACACCTCACTCAAATTCCCTTCTTTTACCCTCCACCCGGTATAGAAGATTTCCAAGTAGCCGCAACGCTCACACTACCTAATATGGTGTTAGCAATCCCAGTGTGGTATTTACATCCACTTGAGATGGTCCCTCGCCCATCCCTTCCTCCATAGGAAGGCTTCCCCATGACGATTCTCATCCTCACCACCACTACCCCCATACTCCCTACCCCCCCTGCTCCAGCTGGGGGCAGGAGAAAGAAGAAGGAGTCCATAGCTCCACTTCCTCCATGCATCCCACCACCTTGCGCACTATGTGAGAAAGAGGGTCACCAAACCAACAAATTCCCATCACTACCAGAATTACGGAATTTGATTCCCCTCAATCACACTCCCACAACACCCATCACTACTGCTAGTCCTACTGCTACCACCCAACCTTCCAGTAGTAAAGAATTGAGGACCAAATTTGTGTGTGCTATCTGTTCCGAGTATGTCCATTACACCCATCATTACCCAGCACTGCCACGTTTCCGGCAGACATTAGCCACTGTATGCCAGAACTTTCAGAACAACCCACGCCCTGCTATGTCCTCAGCAACAAACATCACTGACATTCATTATGTCACCACTACAGTCAATGAACGTTTGAGATGCCCTTGTTCTCTCTGCGATTCGTTGGCTCATTTTACATACTAATGTCCTATGATCCTTGCGTATAGGCAACGTCAATTAACCCTGTGTCACCAACTCGAGAAGAGATAATTAACATTACTTCACCACTCGAGGATCTTCATGTCATTTCTCCCAAACCTGAGGCACTCCCAACACCTCCTTGGTTCTTAGATGATGTATCTGAGGATTTATCCCGTAACCCACCCAACTCTCCTGCTTATTCCCCTACGGAAACTCTTTACCCCACCACCACAGGTACCCCTCAGTACCTCAACATATGGTTTATGTCGAGTGAACCCTCACAGTCTCCTAGCATTCCCCCCTCTGTTTCTTCAGCAGGCGGCAATCACACTACCACTGAGATCAATCCTCACGATCCATTATATTCCTGTCGTTTTCAATGCGACGAAGAAATACTGGAAGAAATACAATGCCCAGACTCTCCCTGGGACGTACTACACCATTGTGCACTCTTCCCTCCACAGGAAACCCTCATGCCTCCTAGCCAAAACCCCATTTACACGGTCAAAACCAAAGATTTTATCCCATCCAGGCCTATTGATTGGTTTAATAATCCCATCCCTGCACCTGACACTTTTGAGGAAGGTAATCTGGCTAACATTTCCCCCACCATCAAAATCGACATTTCCATTAAAAATGGCATCGTCGAAGAAATCATCAATGGAGCTGCTTGCACTCCTCAGAAAATCGCTGCATATAAAACCCTCTTCCAGGAATATCGAGATATTTTCGCCTGGTCATACACAGAAATGCCTGGCCTTGACCCATCTATTGTCGAGCATCGCATTGACACCTAGCCCGACATCACACCAGTTCACCAGAAACAGCGATCGCTACACCCATCCAAGGCCGCGGCTATCAAAGCCGAAATTGACAAACTACGCACGGCCGGGTTTATTTACCCCATCGCTTACACTTCATGGGTTTCCAACCCTGTACCCATCGACAAAAGATAGGGCACTATCCACGTTTTCACAGACTTTCACGATCTCAATAACGCATGTCCAAAAGACAACTTTCCAACGCCTTTCATCGATCAAATTATTGACGATTGCACCAGCCACGAGGCTCTCTCCTTTATGGACAGATTCTCTGGCTATAACCAAATTCAAATCCACCCAGCCAATCAGTACAAAACTGCATTCATTACCCCATGGGGTACTTTTTCATATCATGTCATGCCTTCGGCCTAAAAAATACCGACGCAACTTTTCAGCGGGCGATGACATACATCTTTCACGATCTGGCTTCCATCATCCTTGCCTACTTGGACGACCTCACCGCTCGATCCAAGAAACGCACCCAGCACCTCGATGATTTACGAATCATCTTCAAATGGTGTCGTCAGTACAACATCCGCTTGAACCCTCTCAAGTGTGTGTTCTGTGTCACCACAGGGCGCCTTCTCGGTTTTATTGTTTCCCAAAACGGTATTACCATAGACCCCCTCAAAGTCAAAGCCATCACTGAAATTCCACCTCCTTGAAATTTGCGACAACTTCAGAGTCTACAAGGCAAAGATAACTTTCTTAGATGCTTTGTTCCTGATTACGCCATATGCGCACATGGTTTCCTTCGCTTACTACGTCATGACATCCCTTTCCATTGGGACGAATACGCCCAATAGTCATTTGACGATCTTAAAGCAACGCTTTCAAATGCACCTTTGATTAGTGCGTCTGACTATAATCGCGACTACATCCTCTACATATCAGCATCATCTATATCAGTAGCCGACGTCCTCGTCCAGCTCGAAGATGACAATCTTGATCACGTCATTTACTACGTTAGTAAGAACCTCTCAGGGTCACCATTGAAGTATAAACATGAAGAGAAACTTGCTCTTGCAGTTGTCCTCGCAGTCCAAAAACTGCGCCATTACATTCTTCTTCGCACCACCAAGGTCGTCGCAGATTCCAACCCTATGCAATATTTGCTCAGCCGATGTCAAGTTAACGACAAATTTGCTCGTTGGATCGCTATCCTTCAGGAGTACGACCTCGAGTTTTCAACCCCTAAGAGTAAGAAGGCCCTCATTCTCACCGAACTTGTCACGACCCTCCCCTCTGACACACTCAGTGCCCCCGTCAACACTAACTTTCCTGACGAACATCTCTTTTACATCGCTTCCGATGATCCTTGGTATGGCGACCTTCTCATCTACCTCCGAACTCAAAAGTTCAGTAACCACTTATCACGAGATGATCGTCGGCGCATAAGCCATCAGGCCCCCTGCTATCTCCTCATCGGAGACATCCTATACCGGAGGGGTTTCGACACCATCCTTCGTCGCTGCCTAACTATTGACGAAGCCGACAGACTCTTAAACGACTACCACAACGGTGCATGCAGGGGCCATTTTTCGGGTATATCCATGGATCAGAAGATTATCTGAGCTGGTTACTTTTGGCCTACCTTGTTTCATGATTGCATTCATGTCGTGAAACGATGTGAGAAATGTCAGCTCTATGCCAACAAAGCCCGAGCTCCCCCGGATCTTCTTCACCCTGTCATTACTGCGGGCCCTTTTTGTAAATGGGACATCAACTTTATGACTTGTAATCCCCCATCCAGCAACGAACACAAATACATTGTTGTCGTCGTTGATTACTTTACCAAATGGGCTGAAGCTATGTCCACTTTCAACAACACCGCTGACACTGCAACACGTTTTTTCTTTAACCACGTCATATCCCATTTTGGAGTACCACTCCAACTTGTTTCCGACCATGGGAAACACTTCGAGAATGATATCTTCGTCGAACTCTCATATCGATTAGGCTTCTCTCACGAGTTTACCTCACCATATTACCCTCAGTCAAACGGACATGTCGAGGCAGTGAACAAAGTCCTCAAGACCATGTTACAGTGCATGGTTAATAAACATAAAACCAATTGGAATCATATGTTATTTTCCACGCTATGGGCTTATCAAACGGAAGTAAAGACCACTACAGGTTTCACGCCATTTCATTTAGTCCATGGGATCGAGGCAACTCTTCCCATCGAGTGCGAAATTCCCACCCCACGCACCACAATTGAGCTTTTACTTGACATTGCTCCAATGGAGCAGTGCTTGATGAAATTGGAGTCTCTAGATGAAGATCGTCGATCTTCCTTACAGAACAACGAGGCAGCTAAAAAATGATCCAAGGCTACCTTTGATCGCCATGTCAACCTTCGGTCATTTCGCAAAGGCGACCTTGTCTTGGCCTATGATATCGCTCATGATACCTTTGGCCACGCCAAATTCGAATCACTTTGGCATGGCCCTTACATCATCCAACATTGCCTCACCAAAGGCGCATACAACTTGGCCTCCCCCGAAGGCCTCTCCCTCAAAGAACCCGTCAATGGGTTGTATCTCAAGAAATTTTATGCTTAAACGTAGTCAAGCTATTTTAGGTTATTTTCTTTTCTAGCATTTTTTAATCTTTTTCTCCTACCCTCTCATCTAAACTATCCTTTGTGCTATTGACAGATGCTTCCTCCACCATCTTACCACATTGGTTACCCCGACGGCGCCAGTCGTTGGACACAAAATCTCGCTTCGGCTGCTTGGGCTCTCTACACACCCACACATGAAATGCTACATTCAAGCGGCATATGTTTGGGACCAGCAACCAACAACCAAGCCGAATACATTGCGGTCATTGGCCTCCTGGCCGACGCCCAACGTCATCATATTCGCCACCTTAGCATTTTCCTCGACTCTCAACTAGTCGTTCTCCAGCTCAACAATGTTTACTGTGTACGCGATCCATGCCTCTTTCGCAAATACTTGTAGGTTAGATTATTATCTCGACATTTTGATTCCATTACATTTACACATATTCCACGAAAATTGAATCAAACAACATATGCAATAGCTAACACGGTGTTAGATTGGCATATATCACATCAAAATACACATACATAAAACATTTCATACATCCTGTCATAGCATATACATAGGATAGACATCATCATCATCAAAAGAAACACACATGTAGACAACATTAGGATCTCAAAAAATGTATACTCATATATATATCAAGGCCTCTCCAGCCATCCGAATGTTTACATACAAAAATACATATGCCCGCAGGCCAGTGCCACAACTCGGTACAAAAATCGGCTCACCAGCCTATATACAATAAAAAACCAATATACATCATACATAAATCAGGGTGCCTCTATCGCACCCCCACCTGCTCCACCCTCACGAGGAGGTGGTGGCCCACCTCCACCTGCCCCAGGCGGTGGTGGAGGACCACCCATAGGACCCTCCTGCCCCGGCGGCAGGCATCCACTCGTCATGGCGGAAAGCACAGCTGCTCGTCGCACTATAGACCGCCATGGTGGCGGTACTCCTATAATCTACTCCAAGAAGCCCTCATCTTGGATGAGTATCCACATGCCCTTAGGCATGTCCTGTAACACCGTCTCCAGACGACGGCGTATATCATCAAAATCAGCTCCGACCGCCGTTGGAGGAGCATGTGATGTTCCCGCACCAGGGTCATTGAACCGACACCTCCTCCCTGCTCTCTTGGGCTCTGTTGGTCACCCTGCGGCCTCATCCCGCCACCGTCTCTCTCCACATGGCAGTCTCTCCGGCTCTCACTGAACGAACACTCTCTACAACTCCACCTCGCGCCCGCGAGGTGCCACATCTGCACATACACAAAACAACAAACAAAAGATCGTATCAACATCTATATCACATACATAGGAACTGATATCTCAAATGATAACATAAATAAAAAACATACACAATACTCAACATACCTCGATGGTCAAAAGCCTCCCCAGGAGGCAACACCATGTCCGGGTCTCCCGGGAAGTCAACCCCAGCATAGGGGTACTGTAGTATCACCTGCGGCATCTGCCACCATATCTATGCCGCTTGCACCGAAACATAATGCCCACCTTTGCCACCACCATGGCGAACCAAAACTGCAGACCACTGCCTCAAGCGTGGCTCTCGTGCCCCTGGCACCTCTAGTAAAACCCTCGGGCGCAGCGTCGACACCCTCTCCAAGAACCAGGCTACCAAGATTGAGCCAAACGTGAACTCTCCTGTACCTGTGGACCGACAACGATCCAACTGCGTGATCATCTGCGCATGTAGCGTAAGCCCCCATGCAAACTACTCACGGCCCACCACCACCCTCTCCAACACCAGGAGCTGGCCACCACTAATCCGTTGGGTTGCTAGTGACCCGTAGACATGAAAAATCATCGCCGCTATACAACGATGTGCTAAGGCATCAATAGCACTGATGCTCACCACCGTCCCTGACATGATGTTCTCACCTGAGCAATATTGCTCAGCGATCATAGCAAGGGGTGTATCCCTTGGTAGCACAGGCTTTGTCGGCAGAGGCATTCCCTGGAAGGGAAGCCCAGTCAGAAAATATATATCCTCCACCACAGTGAAGGGGATCTGCTCTCCTCGCACGAGGAAGCAGTGTAGCTCCGGACTCCACATCTGGAGCAGGAACTGGAGTAAGTACTCCTATGCCCATATCAATGGTCACTCAAAGAACTTTAGCAACCCACAGGTTGCTAAAGTCGCTCGCACCTCAGGCCCTGCATTGGCCACAGCATCTCGCAACTGCGACCAGTCTCGCTCATGCCACCGAATAGCCATAGTCACTGCTAGCCACCTACACACCACACAGAGTCCTATAGCAGCATATGCAACCATCAAATGCATCAAAAAAGACTCATTTTTCACCCTTCAACCTTGCCCCCTAGGCACGGTTTTATCACCCACAGGCGCGCACACATGCACACCTGCTCACTACACAGGCGCGCATGTATGCGCGCCTGTCCACTGCACAGGTGCGCACTGATGCGCACTCGTTTTCATCACAAGAACGCTCGTGAGCATTCCTGTCCACCATACAGGCGCGCTCTAGTGCGCGCCTGTCAAACCCACAGGCGCGCACTAATGCGTGCCTGGTCACAACACAGGCGTGCCTTTCAGGCGCACCTTAAATTACCCTACCCGCGCACCCATGTGCTCATATTCAGTGGATAGGCGCGCATGTGTGCGTGCCTTCCATTGAATTGCCCGCTCATGTGGGCCCACATCCTATAAAAAATCCCCTCAAACCCCCTGTACGACCCCCCATACCTACCCTACCCAAAAATTGAAAACCTATTTCTATGCAGGATGATCAGACCACTAACCTGAAACTCGCAGAACGTCGATCGGCTGCCTCGTCCTCCATGAATCTCCAAATCTCCTCTGAAATCTGCTCGTCCAGTCACTGTTGCAGTAGGTACAAATGAGGTGGCAATGTGGGCCCTACAACTATATATAGGCCTTTTGCCAAACTTCCACTCACCATTCCGGGATCCCAAGGTGTCCATTTTTCAAACCGTCTTCAGCCACGGGATCAACGTCCTGCCACCTACATCATAGTTGTCCCTGGGTCACTTTTCATCCTGAGCCCTCGGGGCGCATTTTTTTTTCATATCATGGTTAGGTACGCATGCGCATTGTCCCATTTATCAAATACATGCTAATATATTTAAATTCTCTTCAGATATTGTTCACTTTGGGTATTTGGTTGTTCTATGCGCAGGTACTTGCTCATCGGTCATCAACATCATCCCTTTAGGAATATATTCAACACTGGGATGTATTCTCTCCTGTTGTATTTCATTTACATTTCCAGTCACACCCACTGATATTGGCCTTTAGGATCCTCATTCCCGGTGCTGCAGTACCCACGCCTCTATTTTGCATCATCGGTACTGTAACCCAGTAGCATTCTCACCCACATGAGTTGTCCCATTCATAGCACCTTTTTGGCACTTTTTGGCACTCATACTGTTCTTCATCACCCTTTAGGGATGGGAGTCCCCATAGTCTTTCATCATGTCGTGAATCAACCACATACTCCTTCTCCTCATTTTGCTAACTTCCCATATGGACTCCCAGGTCATCTCTTGATGGTTCTATTCTTTTTACCTGCACCTCCGCAGGATCATGAACCCTCCATTTCATCCACCATCTGTTTGCCCATCTGCGAACATATCTTCATTTCACCTACCTCATACAGAAACTCACCAATGGGGCCCCCACCCTTCATCTGTTTTCCAAGAAATTTCTGCCCTCCCTGGGGCACTCATTTCACACCGGGGCACCCGTTTATGTATTTGTACATTTTCCCCAAATTATTCATTATTTATTGTACAAACATCGTTATTTTCAGTCATTACATTTTATTTTGTCGTCACCGTTGGCGACTTGCTTCCTTTTTGGCCACACGCAACCCATGTCACCCTTGGTTGGAGCATTTCTTCTCATCTACCCTTGCCGGCATCGTCCATATCTTCAGAATACTTCACAGGTCACTTGCCTCTACCCTATGAATTTTTTCACCTTGTCCCGCCTCTGGCACAACTTCTCCTCGGTCTTGGCGTCCACCCAACACTCGACCTTGTCACACGTTTGTGGCCACTCATCATATCATACACCCTCCAACCAAGGGCAGTCTTGAGTCTTCCCACTTTTTGACTTCATCCATGTACCTCTGCCACTTCCTCACCTTAGTAGATTCTATGAAGCCCTTTGCTTCTGGGAGTCGCGTCCCCCTTTTGTCGACAGCAACACACTTTTTACAGAAGGGCGACAATATCTTGATTCTCATTCTCCATTTAATGAGAGATCTCGGACGACACATGGTGAAACACCATTTCTCCCTGCTGTCGTTGGCCCCCATAACATTCGACGCCAACACTTTCTCATGTTATGGTGGGTCTTACTTTGCGACTATTGCAGTTCTTTTTATCATTTTCCGAAGACCTCTGAACCTGGTAGGGCCATCAATGCCCACATCATCGTCGCTATTTATTTCCGCGATCATTGCCTATTGTTCAACGTATGTTCCTTTGCAGAATTGTCTTCTGCCTTTATTATTACCGCCCCCGAGGGTGCTGCAGTTATCTACACCAACACTTCCATCATCTTTTTGTCCGAGCTACATACCACAAGCATGGGGCATGCCTGCTTTGTTTGTACATAATTGTATATTGTTATGTACCTTATGGAAGGTCGGGTTCTACCAGTTCCTTTCTTCTCCAACGGATTGCTCTGAACGGTCTCACTATTTCTCTCTCTTCCAACACCATTCTCAGTAAAAGAAACATTGATGGATTTTGGCTATACATATGCTCCTAACCTCATCCATTAGGGGGCATCTGTTATCACTGAAATTTCGTCCGCACATGGCGACAAGAACTTAGCATCGTCAAACAGGGATGAAGTCATTCATGGCACTGAATTAATTTCATAGCATTGCAAAAGGGTCAAAAACTATACAAAATAACCACAAATTGAAGGGTGCTTTACAGAATTTGGGTGCGCACGCATATGCGTGGAACAAGAACGTACAATGCGCGCATGCGTGCACGATGCACGACTGTTGGCGCAAAAACCCACGCACCTGCTAAACGACGCATTTATGGAATTGGTCAGCCTCCCAACCACTTATGGATGAACTCCCAAGCTGATTTGACTCCCAAATTTGAGTTGAATCTGCATGGTAGGCTGGTCAAAGACCTAATTAAGCCCTAAAGAGACCCTTTTCACACCTCAAAGGAGTTACATAATCACCCAATGCTATGCTATAAAAAGCCATGAGGAAACATCATTTTCTCAAGGAATTTCATGTAATGTTATGCTTCTTAGATTATTTTAAGGACTCACTCCTTGACAATAACACACTAGCACCATTTCATTGAGCTATCCACTTCTACATTGAGTGGATGTGCTTGGAGTTCTTTCACCATCATTCTCATTTTCTTATTGTAAGGAGAGCAAGTTTGTGAGGGCCTCAAGAGCCTTCCATTGGAGAAAGAAGGGACTCATAGTCCCCTTTCTTCATTGTTCTTTGGATTTCATCAATAGACCAGCTAAAAACATTGGTGATATTGGTATTTTTGTGTTTTTATTTCTTTATCCATATGCTCATAGTTTTAGTTTGTTTTAATTTAATTCTTGCTTATAGTTTTGTTTTGTTTCCTCTAACTCTTTCCTCTACAACTGTCATGCTTAGCAAGACCCAACTAGGCATGTAAGCACCCTTTATTTTCTCACAAGGTGACGAATTTGGTGCAAACACCTGTGGAGATCACGTAGCTACAACATGTTAAAAAAAAATTCATGTGCACAATAGATTTATGGTTAGACAGTATTATTGTAGGGTTTATCATAGAATTTGCAGTAGATACCACAAAGTCTTACAGTGCAAGAGAGCAGGAGTTTCTAAAAGGACCTAGAGGTAGGTATATCAGATCCTTGTACACTTCAATAAATATTTTATTGTATAAAAACAGTGTGATGATGATGGAATCAAACAACTAAAATCCCCTTCATGCATGGGGGAAGAGGGGAAGCACTGAAAAGAGGTGGAGAAATGGAGGAATAAATGGATAAGGGAAAGAATAAGGAGCCCATGGAATCAATCATGATGGAGGAAGATCATATAAAGAAGATAATGGAAACAACTGGAAAGACGCGCAGTGGAGTACCCTACCAATATAAGATGAATAAGAATAATAGAGCCATATCTGATAGAGAGGGCATGGAAAATGATGAGGAATAGATAGAGGATCTCTGTACTGTGGAGAAGATTGAGGAAATCCTACCCGCAACATATGAAAGGAAGAAAGGAAGTCCAAGGGTAATAACATAAGGCATAAATCCCATCCATGTCAGTGTTAGTGTTGAACCCATAACCCCATGTGCGACTAATACACCAGAAAGAACACCACCATTTAGAAAACCAAATTTTAGTGGAAGAAAGACAATAGAAAATACATCCAAAAAAGGAGCAACAACTAGAGGATCCATTTTAGGAAGTAGTAGTCAAATATCTACACCGCATGGAGGTAGTAGTTCATCATAGTTCAATATGGCAAGACATGATCCCACCATTAGGTTACCCAAATTTTGGGGAGAGGCATCTGAGGATCCTGAAAATTTTTTGTTCATCTGCGAGAATATCTAGGAAGTAAAGAAGATCATAGACGAGGATACAAAACTTGCACAGTTATATATCATGCTAAGATACTATGCACTAGACTGGTACATGAGCCTAGCTATAAACAATCCACTAGGAACAACAAGGACGATTGCATATTTCAAGAAGCTACTGATAAATGAATTTCATAAGCCTAGTTCAGAATATCAATACATGAATGAGATGATTGAAATAATATAGAAACCAGGTGAGTCTGTTTGGGAGATGGATCATAGGTTCAAACGGTTGAAAGGTAAGTTGAAGTATGTCATGATTGACATGCAACATAGACATCTCTTTGTGAATTCATTGTTACCACATTTGAAATACCCATTGAGATAGAAGAATTTCTAGACTCAGGAAGAGGCTCTATAGGCATCCTTACAACTGGAAGAGAACCAATATCAAAAGATAGATCCAACAATAGAGGAGATGAAGGAGGATCTAAAGAACTTAACATTTTATCTTAACCAAAAGAATGGAAAAGAGAAAAGAGAAGTTGTTTGGTGTACCACATGCAAGAAATAATGACACAATAAGAATGAATGCCAAAATTTTGCGCAGTACATGGAAACATGAGTACCAAACCCATTTCCAACAGGAGGATTGTGGTGCGATATATGTAAGAAACATGGGCATGATCCATATCATTTTCCCATTATGTAGAAGTATCAGACAATACCCAAGAGTTCATATTGCAATTTTTGCAATTCAGTGGGCCATGATGACAAATATTGTAGGACGATGGAGTTGATGAGGGAAATAACTTCAGATACCTATCGGTTGTGGGCATAAATGATGATAGGTCAAGATGCACTGTACCTTAACTAAGTACCACCTCCATACAACACTACGCACCAATAGTATAACACCACATGACCACAATATAACAATGCGCAACCAAAGTTGTACCCCACATAGTATAATCAGGTGCCTCAGTACAACGCATCACGAGGATATCAAATTGGATACAAAGGTGGAGGACGAGGTAGAGGAGGATTCATAAGAGGAAGAGGTCCAGTAGTGTGACACAAGTACCAACATCCAGGGCACTATGCAAGGGAATGTTCACTTCCACCTATGACATGTATGTACTGTCACACAACTGACCATGACACAAAAGAATGTCCAACACTTTTGGGAAAGAGTCAAGAAAAGAGGAACAAGGATGGATAAGGATTTGTGTAGATTTGATAAAATTGAATGATTCTTTCTTACATGACCCTTTTCCCACCCCTTTCACAGATGAGGTATTAGATAATGTGGGAGGCCAGGAAGCATACTCATTTACAGATGGATTCTCAGGTTACCATAAGATCAAGATAGCTCCAGAAGATAGGTATAAGATAAATTTTTCCATAGAATGGGGATCCTACCAGCATACAATCATGCCTTTTGGGATGAAGAATGCACCAACCATATTTTCAAGAGTAGTCATAGATTCTTTTAAAGAATTCATACATTAGTTTTTAGAAATCTATCTAGATGACTGGATTGTATAGAGTTTGTTAAAAGATCATGTAGAAGTATTAAGGATAACGTTGGAAATATGTAGGCAGTGTCAGATATCATTGAATATAAAGAAATACATGTTTGGGACACCTTTTGGAATATTGTTGGAACATATAGTCTGTAAACAAGGCTTGCTAGTAGATACTGCCAAGATTGTAGTCATTGCCAACTTACCACTACCAAAATCAGTGTGCCAGCTAAGAGAAACACTGGGACATACATGCTATTACAATTTTTTTATAAAAGGGTATGCACAGATCACTGTGCCCATAGAAAAACTACAAAAAAGGATATCATATTTTAGTGGAATGAGGACTCTCAACAAGGGTTGGATACCTTAAAAGAAAAAGTGGTCACAAAACCTATCCTAGTATTCCCAGATTGGGAAAAGACTTTTCATGTGCATGTAGATGCATCAGCCATAACACTTGGAGCAATTCTGGTGCAACTAGGAGCAGGGGATTTAGACCATCCTATAGAATTTGCAAGTAGGAAATTGTCAGAATCATAGCAGAATTAAAACACCATAGAAAGAGAAGGCTTAGCCATGGTATATGCACTTCAAAAGTTCAAGCACTCCTTATTGGGTAATCACTTTAATATGTTCATAGATCATTTTCCCCTAAAGTATTTAGTCAACAAGCCAGTGTTTGGGGGGAGGATCTATAGATGGATGTTGTTATTTTAAGAATTTGATTTTGAAGTAATAGTCAAACCAGGGAAGCTAAATGCAGGACCAGATCACCTATCAAGGGTAACTAATGGAGAAGAACCTAATGATTTGGAAGACAACATCCCTGATGCACAATTGTTCTCAGTACAAATAACTGATGAATATTTTGTTGATATTATTGAATACTTATATTATAGGGATTGCGCCACAAGATTTTAACATTGTGCAGAAGAAAAAATTGGTAGTCAGAGCTGCAGAATATTAACTGATTATAGGACACTTATATAAAATGGACACAGACAACATTTTGAGAAGGTGTGTACTAGAGCATGAAGGGCCTATAATTTTGGTAGAATCTCATTAAGGAATAACTAGAGGACATTATGCAGGAAAAGATACTGCACATAAGGTATTGCGTGTAGAACTATGGTGGAAAACAATTCATAGAGATGCTAGGAAACATTTCCATAAATGTGATGTCTGTTAGAGGGTTGGTAAAGCTAACAAAAGGGATGAGACTCCCTTGATACCACAAGTAACTTTGCAGGTGTTTGACAAATGGGAAATAGAATTTTATGGGCCAATCCATCCACCAACAAAAAGGTCAGGATCAAGATATATCATTACTGTGACATAATACTTAACAATATGGGCAGAAGCAACACCAATCAAATACTGTAGCACAAAGACATAAGCACACATCTTGTTTGAAAAATTGATTACTATATTTGGATGTCCAAGAATTTTTATGAGTGACTAAGGTAATCACTTTATCAACAACACTATCAGGGCTATGGCTGAGGAGTTTGAATTTTATCACTAGAAGAGTACACCATACCATCCTCATGCAAGTGGAATAGTAGAAGCCTTCAATAATATCTTGGAGAGTGCTCTAACAAATATCTGCAATGTCAACAGGGATGATTGGGACTTGAAAATACTAGTAGTACTATGGGCATACATGACTACATGCAATAAGTTGATAGGATAGACACCATTCAGATTGGTGTATGGGCAGGAAGCAGTAGTACCATTAGAATTTCTGGTACCCATTCTCCATGTAGCAACAATCACCAACATGACAAAAAGAGGCATAATGAAGGAGAGATTGAATCAACTAATGGAAATGGAAAAGGAAAGGATTCTAGAAGGATTTCACCAAGAAGTACAGAAATCTAGAGACAGAGCCTGACATGATAGACATATCAAGAGGAAGAGTTTCAAGGAAGGAGATCTAGTATTTCTCTATGACAGTAAGTTTTTTCAACATCCTGGTAAGTTTAAAATGCATTGGATAGGGCCCTATGAAGTAAAGACTATCACGAATGGGGGATGTGTACAACTAAAATATCTAGTAAGAACAAAACTTAAGGGAATGATCAATGAGAGTTGACTGAAACTATACAGGGACAATCGACCTCCTAACACTTAAAAGTTACAGTGTAGTGAAACATAGATGTACATAGTGTATTATAGTAGAAGCTAGGACAAAAAAATGACAAAAAAACATACAAAGGAGAAAAATAATGAAAAATAAATACAAAAATAGAAAAGAAGGAAAATACAAAAACACTGGAAAAATTCAGGCACAGTCATTACCGTGAAGAACATCAAAAGATAGTGCACAGTAAAAATTTAATTTGACGCAAATGCACGCAAAAAGTGAAAAGTGAATATGACCAGGTCTATAAAAGGAGGAAAGCACACAATTATTCAACACTTAGAAAATTTGGAGTTTAGAGTGAGAAAACGATTGTGTTTCCCAGTTATCAATTTATGAAAGCACAATCCAGGTTGTGAAAGTTGGAAAGGAAAACTCCAACAAAGTTTTGGTCGCCAGGATAGTTCATCTGAATTACTTGGCAACGCCAATGGTGTAAGGACAAAATGAAAAAAAAGAAGCATGTGGTCGAGTTGGAGGATGTTACTGCCTTGAACCATAATCTATTAGCCCGACGTAGGTAGAGGAAGAGCTCCCTACAGTGAAACAAGAAGAAGTATGGCAGAGCTATGGGGATCAGAACGACACTTCAAACTCTAACCCCAAGATGACCGCAAAGCTCGAAGAAACAGTGGGACCGTGATATTTCATGGAGCATGAAGAGGTGTTGATGGAGGACATCACCAACTAGACAGATTATGTAGGGGAAGAAGATGGCCCAAAAGTAGCATATGCAGGCACATCTATTGTGGGACATAAAATAAAAACACTAGACTCCTTTGAGATTACCCTCTTGTTTCTCCCAGACACATTCATCACTGTCAATGACATGCTAGGAAAGGTACCAAAGCCAAGGTACGATGATCATGACATGCTCGATGCAGCCAAGTTTCCAAAGTTGGCCAAGGAAAGCTACTTGATAAACATAGCAGAAATTGGACCCCTAGGTAGATTCGTGTTGGAGCCCGCACAATGGATCACATGAATTTACAACTCAGGGATTATGAATCTCTTAGACATACCACACTTTGGGCATGGTAAGAATGTCATCCTATGCATAAAAAAACTAGTCTTCTGTTTCCATGGAGGCATCTTGTGGATGGACAGACCAATGAAGATCGATGTGGCATTGATTTCCAAGATCACAAGACTTCCTACAGTCGATGCACAATGTGAATACTTCTTAGAAAACAAGGTGCACTAGAAAGAACTAGCAGAACATGTTAAAATGCAGTTCAATGCCACTCGAGGAAACAGAGGCATTGTCATTAAAGACATTAATGAAAATGTGACAAGGTTCTCCAACAAAATGATGGTGTGTAAACTATTGAGGAAGTGTCAGCAGGCATAATTGTAGTGGAAAAACAATGCGCTAAGGGAGTTATGTTCAGCTGGGTCTCATACCTACATAACTAGTTTCTAATAGACTGTCACGATGTGTAGGATAATGGAAGTGAGCTTCTTTACTCTTGGTTGATAATATTGATAGCCTTGGCAAGGTGGAAGGAGCCCAAGTTTTTGGCATTCTTGGAAAGGATGGGCAAGTTCTATGTGTCCAGGTATGATTCCCTTTTGCAGGAAAAGTATAATAAGACACATCGGGCCAATAAAGCAGTATTCCCCATGTTGCTAAAATTCATACAACAACATACAAAACATATATGGTGCATAATGATGGAGGTAGTGAATGAGACAAAGGGGATAGCAAAATTCAAGGCATCCCGACATCATGTATGGATCCAATATGCAAGGGATCCCATGAAGGCATGGCTGAAGATGCAGTACTTCTTCACCAAAAATGAGGTGGACTGGATCATCAAAGACTGGCCTGTGCAATGGGATTCACTAGCAACAAAACCAACCACAAGAATAGGAAAAATGTAGTCCTCGAAACCTAAGGATAAGGTTGAAGCAGGCTCATCAGCAAGAACATGTAGCCCGATGGAAAACACTCAAACAACAACAATGCAAACTCAACCAAGTGGTAGAAACATAGTACCAAGATGACCGAGGAGGACACCAACCGTAGCAAGGACAAGAAGCCGACCAGAGAAGGATAAGAAGGATGCAAGATAGGATGTAGAAGAAAGAGCCCAAAGAACAACAAGTGGGGCGCAACCCTCACAGAAAACAAGGAAGCCCATGCAAGGAAAAGATGTGCAAAATAAGTGAAAATATGAGATAGAAGACACATACATCTCCCTTACATGGGATGATGGAGAGCTCATCGTGGAAAAGGTTCAAGATAGGAGCAAAGAATTGGTAAAAAATGCAGAGGTGCAGAGGGAAGAAATTATGGCTAAGCTACTATAGGTTCATGAAAACATCCAGTAAATATGGAGCTGGGCATAATCACACACTATTTCATAGACATAAGAGAAGACATAGAGGCCACCTACATACAAATAAGGTGAAGAGACCATTCAATTCATCATCTAGGGTAGGGGGACATTCATGATAAAAAAAAATGATCATGTTCAATCAGGATATGGTGAAAAAACTCCTAGAAGAGGTGGAACAAATGGATATGGTGATGGCATATATCCCCACAAAGGCCTTATACAAGCTACAGGCTAGTTTCATGCAAGAAGTGCAGTCAAGGGCCCATGCGAATGCCACAAATTTAGAGGTGGGTAGAAGGGTCGCAGAGATGCTCCAAATAACCTATGACTAATTGAATGTAGAGAAGGAGGAAGAGAAAGAATGAATAGATAGGTTGGATAAAGGATTGATAGTGACATGCAACCACATCTCTAATAGTATGCAGGAAGTAGAGAGAATCACAGAGGAGAAGATCAATATAATCATGCAGAAAATCGATTAGTACAGGTAAGAGATATATGAAATCAAGGAGAAGATCAATCCCATGACTCTGCCTGAGTTCTGAGAGCAGAGGATGCAAGAAGATACACTCAACGTAGGAGAATTAGAGAAACAAGAAAGCACAACAAAATAATTATTCAATAGAGCCGCCTAGTTGTGGACAATCCTAGAAGAGGATGAGAAATTCCAGAAATGAGACATGGAGGAGGAAAGACTCAACATGGCCATATAGGATCTGAGACAAAGGAAGAAGACAATGAGAATTACAAAGAACTTTAAAGGAAACTTGGACTTAAAGAAGCTGCAGGTGGAGTTACAAACTGCGCAAATGCAAAAGCAAGAGAGACAAGCTAAATTGTAACCACTCTAGGAACAAGAAACATAGATGATCGCATAGTTGGAGGAGGAGAATAAGAGCATGGCACAGGAACACATAGAGAGTGCAACACTGATCCATGAGGAAATCATAGTGTAGTTAGTAGAGGCACTGACAGGAAAATCCACGCAGGTCAAGATGAGAGGAAGGGAACTGGCAGAGGAGTTCCAAATTTTGGAAACAACAGTATAAGGAGAGCACACTAACTAAGTGGTTGGGGATGAGACACCTGTCAATGTTGGGGGTCTATTAGGTGTAGGCCTATTTTGAGGAAATACCTATTTTTGGAGGGTAAAACCCAATTTTGGAGAAGAAAGGCTGGCAGGAAAAGCAACATGTGCAGGGAAAAGTTGCATGCAAAGGAGGAAATCATGCAAGGTGCGTAGTCAATAAAACCTAAACATGTTAGGGTTAGGTTTTTGGTGAGAGATTGTAACAACTAAGAAGCTTTTAAATTAATATAAATTAGAATCTAAGAGGTCTAGGTCAGGGTTTGAAGGTTGTTCCAAGTTAGTTCTGAATGATAAGAAACTGTTGTGATACCTTTTTGTAAGCTATTGAGATGTAGAAGAGTTAGGTAGCTAGATATTGAGGGTTAAATCACAGGTGGAGGATCCTGGTGTGATCTAGTCCACTTTACAGAGGTTTTGGAACCTTTTTCATGATTGTATGATCAGAATTGTAGTGCGTGCAATGCGTGAAATATAAATAAAATAGCCAAAGAAGACAGATCTTTGTGGATGTAGCCCAGGAGGGGGTGAACCACATTATATCATGTGTTATGTGTGTTGTTTAATGCATATTTACATTCTGTCAGTAGTTATATTATGAATTAATGAATGAATAGTTCAGTTATATCTATTAGAATGCATGCATAAGCTTAAATAGATGAATGGATCTTAAGAGTAATAGAGAGAATAATCAGATCAATGCTTGAAAAATATTGAGTATAATCTAAGAATCCCCACTCTTTCCTAGACTACAAGCACCTGATCATTGTATTCACCCATAGAACTATCTCGGGCGAGACTGTGTAGTACATTCTGTGTGCTGTGTTTCCTTCTGGTTTGCCTGGAGGGTCAATAGTTTTAGAGGGTTTTGTTGGAAACCTATTCAGATCTGAACCTGGTTCAGCCCAAGAAAGTAGATAGAAAGAGTAATAACCAACAAGTCTCCTCCAATTTTTTGGGATCATCATATTGTATCTTGTCACGGATGAATGATGGAAACCCACTCAAATACCTCTGAATATTAACTATATCATCCTTGATGAAAGAAACATACTTTAATAGTTATAAAAACCTTATTTCATATTCATCTATGGTCATACTCCCAAGATCGAGTTCAAATAATTCCGTCATTTTATTTTCATAGTATCTCTTAGTCAAGTATTTATTTTGAAAATACTTCTTGGATTCTTTCCAAGTAATATTTTTCTCTTTAATATGTTGTACGTGCACAAATTGGTCCCACCACATGGATTCTTTTCCCTTGATTTGATAGATATCAATTCTTCCTTCTTCATGTGAATAATAATTATGTAATTGAAAACACTTTCTCATTCCTAGAAACCATGTCTCTGCATATTCATCCTTCTTATTCTCACCATCAAATGTAGGATATTTGATTTTTTTCATTTCTCCTTGTAGCTCATGCACTCCTGACCTCCTATTTTTCTTCATGATAGGGGATGGAATTGAGCTACCATGTTCTCTGCTAGTGGAATGCCTTGGGGAGTGACGGTGATGTCTACTAACACTTCTTGTTCTTCCTCTCTCATCACGAGACCCATGAATTTCTGATTTTCTTGATTCATTCTCCTTATCCACCTTATTTAATATCCTTTCCAGGATCTGCATTAACTTTATGCTGAAGTCCTCCTGCTGCTCCTTGGATTTCATAAGCCTTTCATTATTATATTTATAACCGTGGACATATTTTTTCATATTTTTAATTGTCTCTACCAAGTTCATTCTTTCTTCCTTTCCTTTTCCATGACCATATGATTTTGTACCTTCATTACCCATATGGACATCCATCCCTCTGATCTCATCCTTCTGGATGTAAGCCACCTTGTGTATCTTCCATGCTTCTACACTCTGTTTTGATCCTATTATGATCTAGTTGTTGTTGACTCTGCAAAATGTGCAACCAACAGAACCTGTTAGGATAATTTATTTATCAATTGTATGAAATTATGAACAATTCTGATTCAATATTGCATCAAAATTGTTTCTTCTTATTTTTTGAGAAATTAACTGCCCAGATCAATTTTCTAGGTGAACATTTATATTATACTATCCAATATCTTTCCAATGGCTGCTCCCTTTCTCAATTCTGAGTCTTGAGAATAAAGTTATGGTTATCTGAAAATTCATCATTTCATTGAGGGAAATCCTTGTACAAGTGATCTTCTTCGGGAGCTGAATTATCTCTCAGACCCATGATGGATCCTCTCTTTAAGTTTACAAGCTTCTGTAATTTCCTTCATTTGCAGGTCCGTATAATTCAGAAATCTATGGGCTCCTTCTCTAAGCATTTTCTTTCTTAAAAATCAATTTTCAGGCACTAACCTCTTTATTTCGGTCCAAAATCGAAGTGACAATGGTTAGAACCAAGTGCTTACTTATATGGTTCTTATTTAGATCTTTGGGACTCTAGGGATACATAACTTCAGGCTTCATAAGTTTTGACCACACAACACACAAAGGTCTCCGAACTTCGAACTGATGAACTACTCTGGTGCTCCTAGGCTTCGAAGCTTCGAGCTTCGAAATTTTTTACAACACCACACCATAAATCACCCGAATTTTGAATTGGTGAATTCCCAAAGGACTCATGGATCAATGGTCCACACTCTCCATAAAGATCTATGATCAATAGGAGCTCCTAGACTCTAGGCTTTGGGATTTCTGAGACTCCAATGCAAGTTGCCTTCCGAATTTTCAAATGTTGAATTTGAGAAGGATGACTATCGCTCCTCCTGTAGCCAATGGGTGAGATCTCCTTCAGAACATTAGCATTTGAGTTTTCTTTCTTCTTATCACCACCAAACCCCCAAACTCCCAAAAACTAGATATGATATCGATGACTCTCACTCCTCCCATAGCCAACGACCGAGATCTCCTCCAGAACTCCGAGCTTCGAGAGTTCTTACTGTTGATCTCCACCAAACCCCTGAAATTACAAACACTGAATTGACAAAGAAATGAGATCCATGGTTGACCCTCACTCGTCAATGAACGAACGATATTGACTCAAGGATTCGAGCCTTTTCAAACCAAAATCCTTTTTCAACAATGATCCTCCTGAGAATCAAAATTCCAGACACTTTATAATCTGCTGACATGTGTCCTCAAGGAATAACAATCAATATCTTATCCAGAGTTTGGAACTTCATGACTTTCCCTACTCTACACAAAAATCACCAAATTTTTCTGGAGTGTTGAATCTCCGGACTGCCATGAGATCTATGACTCACGTTTTCCTTTGTGCATATCCAATGACTGGGATATGATATTCACACATGAACTTATCCTCTAGTCTAGAATTTGATCCAATGAACTAGATCCAAGCTTGTCCAATCCAACGACTAGCACTCCTCAGAGTGATATACGACGTATATTCACTTCGGGACTTCGAGACTTCAGGGATTTTGCCTCCCTTCCAACAAACAATGAAAAAATGCTGCAGTAGTGAAGTCCGAAGGAATTTGGTGGTTAATGACCATGTACCTTCTCCAGATCTGATGACTGTGAGGGATTTGTCTACTCTTGAATAGATCCAACAACTCAAATCTAATCTTGTGGTCCAAATCCATGAATTTTGTGGCTTCTTTCCTCCATTGGATTTATCGAACTGATACACCTTCTGATCCTTACAGCACAGTCCAAGTGTTCTCTCAGTTCCTTCCTGGAACCCATGGATGCACTGTAACTTCAAAACTATTTGAAATTTCTCTTCAATTTCAACTTACTTATCCCATTGAAGCTCAGTGTTGAAACATGGAGATCTGATACCAAACTATAACACACCTGCCCGACCATCGAGGATGGTAACATCTCTCTGATACCATAATGTGACACCATCACCTAGCCACCCAGGATGATTCGAATCTCTGTGACACTACTCTGGCCATTAGTTCTAATACTAAATTGTAGCATCCCCAGACTTAAGTTGGTCTATGCCACGTAGAAATTTTTGAATTGTATACATAAATTTAAAAGCATACAAATACTCTGCAAATATTTAGAATTCATGAGGAATAACACTAACAATGCAAATGAAACATACACAGGGAAAAACCCATGATTTTAAACATTTAAAGAATAATGAATAAATTAATATAACACCCAATAGATACTCATATTTTACAAAAGACCACCAACTGCATGCAAACCTTCCATGATCCTCCCAGCCTTAGACAACGTTGTTCAAAACTCTCAGTAGTGGGTCACCCCCGAGCTGGGACTAAACTCCACCCAAGTAAAGGATTACTAGCTACGCTAATGTATCTCAGACATCAAGAACAATTCCATCAGGTGCCTACTCAAACTAGCATCTCATAGTCTCTCATTCACCACATGCCTATCCCAACTCAGGAAGTGTGCCCCTTATCTGATCAATAGTCCTTCGAATGTCTCACTTCCCTTCTAGGGATTCAATACAATCCATACAAGAAGTATCAAATCACTGTAGCTACAGTTGGGCTCCCTCAAGAAATCAATTCCCAACAATTCTCTCACATGGAGAGAGTTTCTCATGGGCCTGAAAAATTGCCTCTTCAATCCACAGGCTTGACAACCCCCCTCTTCAATCCCACAGGCCTGACAACCCACTTCTTCAGTTTAGTGATAAATTCAACCAGGTATGAGTGATAGAAACGATAAAGTTCAAGATAAGTGTAGGAGGTGCTTATCATAATAGAAAAGGCTATGGGTGCGCTACTAGCGATAGGAAGGATACAATTTACTTCTAATAATAGGAAAAGTACAAGGTATGGCTGAAGGAGTGCATGTAGTATGGAGATTATGGCCGAATGGATGAATTTATGAATGAATGCCGAAATGGACTAATTTTCCCTACATTTATTTTCATGCACCCTTGGTGACACATGGAATTTTAGGAACTCATTTCTCTCCACTTGTAATTTGTTCCCCTTCCCATAAGAACTTAGGATAACCTAAGTTATATCCATACCTAATTCTTAAAGAATTATATATAATATTCCTTTGGAAATAATCCCTCTAGCTTATCCCCCTTTCTAAGCTCTTAACCCCCCCTTTCCCTTCCTAGTGGAGTTTAGTCCCCCATACTCTTTTATCATGGTTGGCCTACACTCAATGATGTATTATATTAATGATATGAGTGTTTACATATACAAAAATAGGCTCACTATCCTTTAACATCTAGGCTCTCCAACCTAATAATCACATAAGCCTTCTGGCTTATAATCACTTGGCTCACCAACTTATAAAACATATTTACAATTAAAATTGGGGCTCGGTCTTGGGGTATTACATGATGGCTTCCACATGTCTAGAAACGTAGAATATTGCAGAAGTATCCATTCGATGATACAAACATCAAGACTCTCTATTAATGAGGAAGGTACTTTTGGAAGAGCCACATAGAATTGGTTATCCCTCAGATCTTGGAACAATGTACTTCACATCACCCCATTAAACCTGATGGTCTATTTCTTCTTCAATTACATTACTTCTTAGTGCCATGAAGTTTGGAAATTTATTTGGAGGCCTACTCTCCTTGACTATGCTCCTAGGAGCCTCACCAACATCCCTCAATGTTTGCAATAACCACTTGGATATCTTGACATAAATGGAAGGGAATAAATCCTCCTCCCCACTTGAAGTATGACTTCTTGAACAGTAATTTTCATAACACTTATCCTCTTAGGATCCTCCTTCTCCCTATCCTTTACCACTGGTGGTGACTCCTGAGATTTCCTAGATGCCAAGTTCTCCTCAAGTGTAACATCTCTTCTCACAACTGTCTTCTGTTGCACTGATATGAAGACCCTGTAATCCTTTAAGGTCTCATTGTACCCTAAAAAATACCCTTATGTCCCGAAGGCTCCAACTTCGTCCTCTTCTTCACAAACACATAGATGTATACTAGACAAGCAAATATCCTCAAGTTTCCTATCTCTGGATTCATTCTTGTGAATTCTTCCACATGAGTCTTGTCCTCCAATATCTTGTGCGGACTCCTGTTATACACCAATATTTTTTTGTTACATGCCTCTACCTCAAGAAACATAGGAATATCCTGAGCATGTATCATAGCCCTGACATAACTGATAATGGACCAATTTTTTATCTCCACAACCCCATTTTGTTGAGGTTTGTATGAGACTGTCAACTTCCTCTTGATCCCTACCTCCTTTCATAAATACTTGAAGTCATTAGGGGTTTACTCTGCCCCATTATATGAAATCGATACCTTGATCTTCTTCCCTATCTAATTATCCACCTAAGCCTTGAAATCCCAAAACCTATTGAATACCTCATCCTTGGTCTTCATAAAGAATATCCAGGTTTTCCTAGAAAAGTCATCAATGAAGGACACATAGTATGAGACTCCTTGAACTGATGCTACTGACATCGATTCACTCACATTTGAATGTTTAATATAAAATATCCCCTTAGAACTACTCTCGCTACTTGGAAAATCATCATTAACATTCTTTCTAAGTGCACACCCTCTACACATGCCCTGCTACTCAACATTGAAATCTGGTAGACCAGTGAGAATATCCCTCAAAATCAACAATTCCCTATAGTGTAGGTGTTCTAACCTCCTATTCCATAGCTCACACATGTTGTCACTATCATGTACCAAGGATTGAACAAGCTTTCCCATCAACCTGTCTAAATTATCCTCTCTAAACCCAACGACCATAGTTGTGTTAGAGCTAGATCCCTCTGGAAATATGATTACTTTCCCTCTCTGGAATATAACTACAAAACCCTTGTCCTCCATATATGAAACCTATAATTTTGTTTTCCTAAGTCGTGGTATATAAAGCACATCCTAGGAATCAAACAAACCTCTTGAATCAAGCCAGAACAAAAAAGTTCCCTTGCCCTTCATTGTATACTTGGCGCAAGCACCAAGCTTCACTTGAATCTTTCAGTCCTTCTCCATCAAATTGTTGAATATCTCCCATGATTCTATCATATGATGAGATGCACTATTGTCCAAGTACCATGCAGTCCTTGCAACTGTGTTGATGGAAAGCAAATAAACTAGTGAGAAATCCCTCTTGAACTTCACAGCAAAATCATCCAACTGAGTTTCTATAGATGTTGCTGCTTGTTGGGAATTTCCTCTACATTTCTTCTTCTCTGGACATTGATATGCATAATGACCACTCTTGTGGCATGAGGAGCACTTGATTTTACTCAAGTCCTTCTTCTTCCCGACTATAATGTACCTCCATCGTTGCTACCATTCTTACAGGGAACCTTTCCTTTTCCCTTCCTTGTCTTACTGACAAGGGATAGGTTCTCATCACTATATCCTTTCTCACTAACTTTAAACTCCTCTCGAATCTCTTCCTGGATACAATCATCCTACAACCTTGGCCAATCTAGAATATTTTCGCAAGTTCAGGCTCCCTTGACAAATGGTTCCCAAGACTTTGGGAAATAATTCAATGCCATATTTACAATTTCTGTGTCATATACATTCTCCCCAATAAATACAATCTGATCATGTACCTGACTGATCCTCATGAAGTAGTTGGTAATATTTTCAGATCTAGAAATATACACTTATCTGAGTTTATTTCTGAAGATCATATTCTTGTTCAATTTATCACTCTGGAATAAACCTATGAGGGAATCAAACATTTCCTTGGTTTTGTTATTCTTGGATAAGTGAGGAATAAAATGATCCTTGACCACATCCAGGTTTAACTATTGATATTTAATATCCTTCTTCTCATGAGCTTCCAATGCTTGCGAATTTGTTGTTGGAGGAACTATTTTTTCAAAAATCTCCCAAAGATCATATTCCTTCAAAATAAAAGTAAATCTTTATTTACAAGATAGGAAGTTGTATGCTCCATCCAATTTGTCTTCAACTCTTAGAATTTTTGTTTCCATCCCTTAGATATAATAATATTCCATGGAAATAACATGCTAATGAAACTGCCCCTGTATAGACTTGTACGTGCCCCACTAGACCTATGCAATGCATATGTATGTATTTTGATGCACTATAAGGAGAATACACACATTCTTATCTTCTATTGCATGTGTATGTATGCACTCTGTAACACTGATACACATGTACAATCACGTACGAATGCAAAAATAAGTTCTATTATTGTACGACTATTTCCCCAAAATTCATCCTTTTTCTGACTATTGGTTTATAGATATGCAGAGATGTCCTTGCAGATCTGACAGATCTATGAAAAATTGTGATGGATCTGAAATATGGCTCCCTCTTAGAATGAATTCTCTCATGCCATGTTAATTTTCTAATCCCAATGTCTAGATAAACTGTTTACTAGTGATTTCCTTGTTATAAAACAAATTTGCAGCTCACAGAAAAAACTACATTGACCAGAATAATTAACATAAATAATTAGCAGAAGAAAATAAACCAATTGCAAGCACACAAATATTTATGTCCTTTCAAATCAACTTATCATTAGAATAATATCAAATCTTACAAGGTCTCCCTTATCGGGAAAATGACCCACTAAGAAATACTGAAAACTATAGATAACACTTGCAAACCCGAGCAACTCCTCTGCGACTGTACAATCCCATACATTTGACTTTCTGAGATATGTATGTGCCTTGGACTGTTGTATCCCATGTATTTGTTAGAAATACTGAGAGGGGGGGGGGGTGAATCAATATTACATTTTTAAACAATTAGTAATTACTTTGTTATTTTATTAATCACCACAATAGATGAACAATGGATTTTTATTTAAAATCAATTATATAAATATGATTAACAAGAATCACAAAGTTTATAAATAATAATATGTGATTGTGAAGGACACCAATCCTATTTAAAGCACCAACTCTTGGAGACACAAGTCCCCTTCTTTCCTAAGAACCTACTCAAGGAAGATACAACTCCCTGCTTCTCTAAGCACCAACTTGAAAGGAGGCTCCAAACCCCCATATTCTTCAAGTACCAACTTGAAAGGAGGCATCGACCCCCTATTTTCTTCAAGCACCAACTTGAAAGGAAGATACAAATCCCCGTTGTTCAGGATTTGACTTATAGAGGACTACAATCCTCTGTAGCTCCTCCCTTATACCCTCATTGGATAGTTTTACTCTGCAATCTTATTCCCATGAGTTTGCTTCATGTAACATATACTCAAATATCTCCCCAGTGACACTTTCATTCTTCATTCTTATAAGTTTATATATCCTTCCAAAGGGTGTGCATCATTGAACCATTGTGTATTTTCAATGAATCAATGTGCCTCTTCATTTAAAATAGAATGTAATTAAATTAACTTAATTGACTTCAAATCCCTTGTAGATTAAAAATGTTTTGATCTTTCTTATGTCAATCTTCCTTATGGAATGATTGATCGAAAATCCTTCATGAAATTGATTAAAATTGTCAATTTATTCATTGCACTGAGCTATGGTTTCGTAGATACTTAGTTATCGTAGGATCGATATCAAGATTAAATATTGACCATTGATTTCGATGTGCATATATATGTTATTCATGCATAATTGTTTTAGGAATTTATCTGCTTCCTTGAACCCAATTTATATTTTACCAACGAATGGATAGGTTTGGACACATGAGATGATCCAATGGCCTATGTTACTCCCGATAAGATATTGATCTAATGGATCTAAATTAATCACCCAGTGAGATGGAAGGTCCATATTTCATCTAAGCACTTTAAACAGATCGACGATTCAAATATAATAAACCGTTGATTGGACGATTCTTATTCATTTTAAACATGGAATTTTAATTAGAATTATTTCATGTGATGGGCTCGTAGACTCTCAGACTTGTGGACTCACATGTCTTCTATGGTGTCATCAAAATGCACCCCCAACTTCTGTAGTCCCCAAGATGAACCTATACTTAGACAAATTCTTAAGCGATTTTTTTTGGGATCGTGGAATCACAGACTCACAGACTCATATCTCTTCTATGGTGTCATCAAAATGCACCCCCAACTTCCGTTACCTCTATAATGAACCATACTTGGACTTTTACTTAAGTGATATAGATAGAATGTGATACTTATCCATTTTTGGTTTTGGTATGATCTAAGATCTGAGTCGTCTAATCATGATTTCATTTTTATCCAATGATCAAAATCATTTCTTTTTTCTTTACTGTTCGATCTTGATCTTATTTTGATCCAAGGATCAACATCATTCTTCGTTATTTATCATCCGCTCATGCTTTTATTTTGATCCAATGATCAACATTGTTCATTGTTATTTATTGTTGATTCCTAGAACTGGTATAGCTAGATACTTGTCTACAATGATTGTCGAAGTGGTGAAGTTCTAAAGTCTGATTGGCTCTAATATACAGTTGAGGATTATCTCTCCCGATATGACGGTTGGGACTTAATTTCTCCCAGCCTCTGGTTCCACCTCAATATGACAGTCCTGGATTGTCCTGTAAACTACATCAATGGACAATATTCCTCCTTAACCCCTTTGGATTCTGCATGATCTTTGCAACACTATTTCCGTTGTGTCATAATATTTTAGGACATTTCGTAATTTTTCACATAGTTTTTATCCATAAAATATTCTAACACTATGGCTAACTGTGAAAACCTAAATTCTATAATGTTATTTCTCCTGATATTTTCTTTCCTCTGGAACATTATTCTACATTGATCCACTTGAGATATATTAGTCATGATATGGTAATATGAGGTACTCCTCTATTCCTTCCTTGTCATCAACCTCATCTGCATATGACTATCCATGTTTGATTATTGTCCATGTTTGATTCATGTTGCCATCAATGAAAATACACAATCAATAATGCCAACAACCTCCGACTTTGGCATTGAGGGAAACATATTTATAAAACAAATGAGTTTATACCTTTTCTCCCCCTATCACTGATCTTATCTTCAAATTTGAGAATTGAATTTGTTTTACTGCTTTTCTCCCCCTTTGACATCAATGACAAAGAGTGAAACTCTTACTGCTTCTCTCCCCCCGTGATTGTGTATTTTGTATTATTTTATGTGATTTAAGCTGACTTTTTCTTCTGTTTATCTCTCCTCCTTTGACATAAATAACACAAGGGTTTGTTTTTTTTCTCCTCCTAAGGTTATACTCCCCCTAAAGTTATACTCCCTTGTCCAAGTGCTTATTTTCCGATGAATATTAAATATATATTTTGCTTGTTGTTTTTGGATTTTGTTTTATTGTATCTCTCCATATTGAACATCAATGTAGAAGGAAACTTCCCTCTTGTATTTTGCAACTCCCCTTGTCAACAATTCTTCCCATTTGAATACTAATCAAGACTTTTCAAGAGAAACTGGACCTTTCATCTGTTGTTGTACCACTGCCTCAAGTACTCAAGACATGTTTTTTCATAATACTTAGGCTATAATCCTTTTATAACCAGACTTTTTCAATGATTCACTAGATATCCTTTAGTTTATGTTTCCCTTTAGATTCTTTCAAGAGTGTGCCAAGATTATACAATTGTTGTTCAATAACTATCTTCATTTCCTTCCAGACTACTCCTTATTTCTTCATGATGCTAGTCAACTTATTTAATCATTTGTAACCCAAAAGGCCTCTTCATTTTTATTGTATCAAGTAGTGATATGGTTCAATGACCAGATTATCATAGTTATTTTTTTAATCATATCTTTTTACTGATATTGCAGTCAGTCCTTCAATCCATTCTTTTCCTTTTGTTCATATTTTCTATTGAGGGGGAATTTATTAGATCATCAAAATAAAGTTGAAAAATATTCAAGCTCTTCATCTCTCAATTATGTAGGCGGATATGTGTCTAAGAGTTCATAATCATCATCACTGTTTTGTGGAACAAAATCTTCTTTATCCTTTTCTTTAGAATTTTCTTTTTGCATTTTCCATTTGTTGGGTAATCGATAATTTATTTGCATGACATTATTAAGTTTTGCAATTGTGTCACATTTTTCTTTAGGAGTTTTATTTTCTTGAGATTGATCCACTTTATATGCATAACTATGATTTTCATATTCCTTATCAGATACTTTATCCATCATTCTCCTAATGTTAATTTTATCAATTTCAAGTGAAATGTCTTCATCATATTTCTTCATTTGTACTTTAGATTTTATTCTCCACATATTCTTATAATTTTTCTTAATGTTGGAGATACTTTCCTTCATGGAATACTTTGGAAATATACATTTATTGGCCTTATGACCATAATTGTTGCATCTTTGGAATTAAATATTGAAGTTTTGCAAAGGAGAAAATGAGTTGTTGTTTCTATTCTCTACATTGTACTTATTGTTCTTATATCTTTGGACATTTCTATGATTGTATTGTCCTAAACCTTGTAGTGTACTTCCTTATGTCCCAAATTATTGCAAGAGTAGTAGTATCCAATAAATAGATATCTATTAGGGGGATTCATTCCAGTGATTGTATTCTTCTTGTCACCTTTTTCTTTAGTAGGGAGTGTTGATTTCTGTTTATTTGGAACAATCTTCAATGGCTTCATATTTTCCTTGTTATATTCTCTTCTTAAGGAGATTTTAAGAGCATCTACATAATTGATTTCCTTTTGTTTGTCCTTTGTGTCATACATGTTGAATATTGAGTATATCCCAATCCTGTCTTTTCATTTGGTGACCTTTGGTTGTGAAGAATATCATTCAATATTTTTGAACTATCTTCAAATCTTGATTTATTCTTTTCTTTTTCAATTTCTCTTTTTAGTAGGACAATTTCAACCTCTAGCTTTTCACAGTCTTATTCCCTATTATTGAGTTTTTTTAAAATCACTTCTTCAATTTTTTTGGCTTCCTGGAGTTGGGTATTCAAATCATTGATGACTTTCCCTATTTCTTTGATGGTCTTTGACACTTCTCTTTATCTTGAATTTTGTGCCTCTTCATATTTTGACAATTGTTCTCTTAATGATTTATTCCTCTTTTTATACTTCCTTAGTTCTTCAAGTGCATTGATAAGTTATTCTTCAAGGTTTACTTCTCCTTCATCTTCGTAATTATTATCATCATCATTATTTTTCATTCCCATAAAAATAATCTCTCCATCATCTTCACTCATGTCTGAAGAACTGTCGTCTTCTTTGGAGTAGAGGTTTTTATTTTTCTTATAAAATTTCTTCTTGTATTGGTATTTATCCCTTTTATGGTCTTTCTGGCTGTGTGCATTTTCATCATCACTACCCTGTTGCTTGGTATAGGGACATTTGTTGGAAAAATGTCCATTATTTCCATAGTTAAAGTATATTAGAGGAAACTTTCCCTTATATCTACCAGTTTCTTTCTTGAGTTTCTTCATGAAGTTAGATATTTCTTCATCATATATCTCTTCCTAATATTCATTAGACAACTTCTCCTATTTCTTATTTTCTTTTGATTATTTGAAGGTTGCATCTCCTTTTGATGGTCTCTCTTTCCTTGTTCTCATTTCATACGCTATGAGGATCCCATGTAGTTCATCCATTGTGAAATTATCAAAGTCTAGTTTGTCTTCAAGAGTAGAAATCTTGGTATCATATCTCATGGGGAAATATCTCAAGAGATTTTGGACAATGGGTTTATCTGTGATTTCTTCTCCTAATTCTCTGATTGAGTTGACTATTTCATATACTCTTTGAAGATATTCTACTATGTTCTCTTCTTCTTTCATTTTCAAGTTTTCAAATTGTGTTATGTAGGTTTGTAGTTTGGCCTTTTTGACTTTTATATCTCCTTCATATATGAATTTTAGTTTGTCTCGGATTTCTTTTGCTGAATTACAATGCATTAATTTTAAAAATATATTATTGTTTAATCCTCCTTGGATGGCATTGTTTGCTCTTGCATTTTCATTACAAATATTATTTCTAGCTGTGTTTGTGGGAGTAGTAGTAGGTGCAGTGTACCCATCTTCTACAAATTGTGACATATCAAAACCCGGTGAAATTATATATCCTTTCATCCTCACACTCCAAAGTGCATAATCAATCCCTTTGAACAAAGGTGATCTAGTGGAAGACATTCCTTCTTGTTGATCCATTGGATTATGCAAAATATAACTTCTAGTTATTAGATTGTGTTGAAGGAGCCTACTCTAATACCAATTCTTAGAAATAATGAGAGGGGGGGTGAATTAGTATTACCTTTTAAAACAATTAGTAATTACTTTGTTATTTTATTAATCACCACAATATATCAACAATGGATTTGTATTTAAAATCAATTATATAAACATGATTAACAATAATTACAAAGTTTATAAAAAATACTTTTTTATTGTGAAGGACACCAATCCTCTTTAGAGCAACAAATCTTGGAGACAAAAATCTCCTTCTTTTATAAGAATCTACTCAAGGAAGCTAAAACTCCCTAATTCTCCCAATTCCAACTTGAAAAGAGGCTCCAACCCCCTGTATTCTTCAAGAACTAACTTGAAACGACGAACCAACCCCCTCTTTTCTTCAAGCACAAACTTGAAAGGAAGTTGCAACTCCCTATTGTTCAGGCTTCAACCTATAGAGGACTACAATTCTCCATAACTCGTCCCTTCCACCCTCACTACATAGTTTTACTTTGCAATCTTATTCTTCTGAGTCTACTTTAGGTAGAATATACTCGAATATCTCTGGAGTCACACTTTCATTCTTCATTTTTATGAGTTTATATATCCTTCCAAACAATGTGCATAACTGAACCATTGTGTTTTTTAAATGAATCAACGTGCCTCTTCATTTACAATAGAATGTAATTAAAATTAACTTAATCAACTTCAAATAACACCCTTCATGAAATTGATTAAAACTGTCAATTTCTTCGTTGCACTGAGATCTAGTTTTGTAGACTCAAATATCATAGGATCGATATCAAGATTAAATATTGACCATTGATTTCGATGTGCATATATATATTATTCATGCATAACTATTTTAGTCACTTATGTGCTTCCTTCAACCCACTTTACCTTTTACCAATGAACGACTAGGATTGCACCCATGAGATGATCCAATGGCCTACCTTACTCCTGATAAGATCTTGATCCAACAAATCTGACTTAATCAATCAAAGAGATAGACGGTCCATATTTCATCTAAGCACTTTAAAAATATCAACGTTTTGGATATAATCAACCATTGAGTGGACGGTTCTTATTCATTTTAAACATGGAATTTTACTTAGAATTATTTCATGTGGCAGGTTCATGGACTCTCAGGATTGCAGACTCACATGTATTCTAGGGTGTCATCAAAATGCACGTCCAAATTATGTTACCTCTATAATGAACAATAAATGTTGATCCAACAACTCTGACTTAATCACCTTGTGAGATGGACGGTCCATATTTCATATAAGCACTTTAACTAGATCGATGGTTCATACATAATCAACCGTTGAGTGGATGGTTCTTATTCATTTTAAACATGTAATTTTACTTAAAATTATTTCATGTGACAGGTTCACATACTCTTGGACTTGCAAACTCACACATCTTCTATGGTGTCATCAAAATGCACCCCCAACTTCCATAGCCTCCAATATGAACCTATACTTAGAAAAATGCTTGAGCGATTTTTAGCGAGTTCTCAGAATCACAGACTCATATCTCTTCTATGGTGTCATCAAAATGCACCCCTAACTTTCGTTACATCCATAATGAACCGTACTTGGAATTTTACTTAATTAATATAGAAAGAATATGATACTCAACTATTTTTGGTTGCCATCTGATCTGACATCTGAGCCGTTTGATTATGATTTCATTTTGATCCAAAGATCAACATAGTTTCTTCATTCTTTACCATCTAATTGTGATATTATTTTTATCCAAAGATCAAAATTATTCTCCATTCTTTATTGTCTGATCATGATTTTATTTTTATCCAACAATCAAAATTGTTCTTCATTCTTTATTTTTGATTTCTGCAACTAGGATGGCCAGATATTTGTCTCTGATAATTTCCAAATCGAAGAAGTTCCAAATTTTGATTGGCTTTGATCTACGGTTGAGGATTATTGCTCCCTATATGAAAGTTGGGACTTAATTTCTCCCAGCCTCTAGTTCCACTTCATTATGATAGTCCTGGATTGTCTTGAAAACTACATCAATGGACAAGATTCCTCCTTGACCCCTTTGGATTTTGTGCAGTCTCTACAACGCTATTTCTCCTGAGATTTTCTTTCCTCCTGCACATTCTTTTGCACTGATCCACCTGAGAGATATTATTCATGATTTGGTAATCTGAGAGACTCATTTGTTCCTTCCTTGTCATCAATATCATCAACATATGTCTATCCATGTTTGATTACTGTTCATGTTTGATTCATGTTCCCATCAATGACAATACATAATCAATAATGCCAACATTATGTGAATGCTTTTATTCATTGTAGCCCACATATATATGCACTCTCAATGACATATGCAATGAATACAAATCATCCTTCTTGTTGTGGCTCTAATCTATTCGATCTTGTTGTGGCTACCCCTATTCTCTCTTTCTTTTGACCTGAGATGATCTCTAGATGAAATTCCTTCTTCACCTATATGAGACCTCCTTGAGAAAAATTCCTTCTTTCTCTCTCTCTCTAATTTGATCATATGAAGTGTCTCCTCCTTAACCCTTTCTTTTATAATATCGAGTTATTCCTTAAACCTAATCTCCAAAGTCATTAACGATTGATATTAAATCTCACTTGACTTGAGATCAATGGATAAGATTCATTTGATTCACTAATGCTAATAACTTTAGCATTTCATTAATTTAAACTCAATTATTAATAAAATAAATTTAATAATTCATTTAATTAAAGTAAATTACTAAGGTAGAAGGATTTGTATGAATTCCACACATCTATACACTTACACCCATGCGGAAGTACCTATCCGATGCTACAAAATTCAGCACCGTCTGGAGCCCACTCTTGCTGGAATTTGGGTTCAGTTCATTGCCAAAGTTTGGCATCATAGTGTGAGGGAGAGATACATGGGTGACAAAAGGGGAGTAATGGTTAAGGGTAGAAGGACCCAATGATTGAGGGGAAAGGGAAAAGTCTCAATAAGTATTCACCCACCCCACAATGAGATCCAAATAGAATCTTTTTCTACCAATAGTCCTAATGTTAGCCAAATGCATATGTGAAACATAAGTTGCAAATATATGGAGGAGATGAACCAAAAACAAAGTGTTCGAGCCTGGGAAACTGTTAAGCTCTAAATCATGGCTGATTACCCCTTAATTGAGGCATATTCCATTAGTATTTTTATTTTATATATATTGTTTTGGGTTCATTAGTTGTAATTGTACCTCCTACTCACCTACATATATACCAAGGAGACCTTTTTCAGTTGGAATCATTTTTTATTTGTGAATTCATGTGATGTATAAGCAGGTTTCCCCCTCAAAGAGGCTCAATATCTGAATTTTTCTCTTCGTCAAGGAATGGAGTACTTATTCTGAGGTTTTTATTCTATTTTGATATTTGGTTCTTAACATTTGGTATTAGAGCTAGACAATCCTTGGGACTGGTTTCTTCAAAACAAGACTTCTTTGAATTTTCTCTACAATGTTTTTTTGGAATATTTTAGTATCTGGAATTTATATGGTGTAGAGGAGACATATAGAGCTAACTTGGGTCCGAATTTCAGATCTTGGTTTGATATGTTTTTGGAGATACATTATGTTCAAGTTAGGGTTTTTTACTAGTCTTGAAACTAGTCTGATACAAGTCTTCTTAGAATTTTCACTCCCAATTTTTTTCGGCTTGGTTTCAGGTTATACAATTTTTGCAGTACGAAGGAGGAATAATGAAGTATCTAGTGCAAAAATTTCAGCCATTGATTCACTGTACTATGAAAGTTATTCTATGAGAAAATTAGAGTTTTTGGATGGTCCATATTTCAGTATAAAACAAAAGTTCTTGGGAAAACTGTTATATCTGAAGCTACATATGTAGTATTCTAGATACAAATCAATATGAATAACATAAATAATTAGCTATAAATTGTTGAGAAACAATGATATAACCATAATGATACCACAATAATACCATAATAATACCAAAATAACACTAGAAAGATCACTTTGATTACTGAGAGAAATGTTCACTTGCCTTTTTGAGGGGGTAATATCCAACAGAGAAGATATCTATTACAATAATATCCAAGACATAACTTATCATACCATCTATTTCTATTTATACTAAATTTATCTATCCAAAAGAAAAATCTAGAGGAAGATCCTTCTAGAAGTGAAAGCTTCTATTAGGTCTTCTTACATTTGACTTATTCCTCCTTATTGCTAGGCCTTATTAATATTGACCTTTATTACATGGAAATATATTATTCTACCCACTTGTGGGGTTATGTATATTAGGTCCCTAAAATTCCCTCCCGATTAGAATTAACCTTGTCCTCAAGGCTTGAGATGAGGAAATTGTTGCAGAATGATAGCAGGTTCCCAGGTGGCATTTGCTAGAGTTGTATCTTTCCACTGAACTAACACTTCCTCGATGGTACGATGACAAAGACGATGCTCTCACTAGTCCAAAATTGCTTATGGATGCAACCAAATGGATCCTTCTTCATCCAACTCAGGAAGGTTGGTTTGAGTTTGGCACATAGTTCCAATCACCTTCTTTAAGCAAGAGACATGAAAAACATGATGGAGCTTAGAATGATTGGGTAAAGCTAACTGATAGGAAACCTATCCAACGTGCTTGAGAATTGTATAAGGACCATAAAATTTGGGTTCCAGTTTCTGACAATGTTCGGCCTTGAGTGAAGTTTTCTTATAAGGTTGCAGCTGAAGAAAGACCTTGTCTCCTTCAGTAAATTTCCGTTCTGAGTGACCTTGATCGACTTGTTGCTTCATGTGATTCTGAGCCATGACCAAATTATCTTTGATGGTACGAAGAATATCCTCGCTAAATGTAAGTGTTTTGTCAATCTCATGGACCTTCGATACACCTAGCATGTAGGAGAGAACTAAAGGTGGATTTTGGCCATATATTGCTTCAAAAGGAGTCATGCGAGTAGTTGTATGGTAAGAAGTGTTGTACCACCATTCAACTAATGGTAACCATTGAGGCCATTGATTTTTTATTTCAGAGGAAAAAAAACTCAAATAAGTCTCCAAACACTTATTGACGACTTCATTTTGACCATCAGTCTACAGATTATAGGTGGCGCTAAGATGCAATTGGGTGCCCTAGAGTCTGAATAGTTCTTGCCAAAAATTGCCGGAGAAAGTTGGATCTCGATCAGAAACAATAGATTAAGGCATGACATGAAGATTGAAGATATTATCCATGAAAACTTGAGCCACAGTTGATGCGGTAAATGGGTGTTGAAGAGAACAATAAATGAGCATACTGTTGGATCATGTTGTCATTGATGCCAATGGTTTGATTATTTGAGAGATTGTTGGATCATTGATGTAAATGATTTGGTTTGATTGATGTCATTGATTGATGTCAAGTAATTGATTGATATGATTCCCTTGATGAGAATGATATATGTCCAAGTGGAAACCAATCGATGCAAAGATGAATCATTAGTGTCTTATCATGGTTGATAAGGTGCACAAATGGATGAACTCCAAAGTGGTCCCCTTATGGTGAAAGCCTTCACGGGAAGACGCTTTATGGAATGAGTTATCCTAGAAGAATGGTTGGAGGACCCATGATTGTATGTGGAATGGATGAACTCCAAAGTGGTCCCCTTATGGTGAAATCCCTCATGGGAAGACGCTTTATGGAATGAGATATCCTAGAAGAATGGTTGGAGGACCCATGCTTGTATGTGGAATAATGAGATGAATATCATTGAAGTTGTTGGTGAAACTATCCTATATGGATAGTGCTTGTCATGCCATTTTTGGTGGTATGTGGAATGTCACATAACTCCTCACGGTTTGAGAGTTTTGGTCTTATGAAGTTGGAGGACCCCCATATGAAGGCTTGAAGCCCCCAAGGTCAAAGAAGTCAAAGTGATTGAAAAGAATAAATACTTATTTAAATGATAAAGTAAAGTGACAAAATCAAGAAAGATTATTTAAATGATAAAATCAAGTGACAAAATCAAGAAGGAATATTTAAATGATAAAGTATTGGAGAACTTTCTATTCATGGAAAGTGGTTAACCCTAAATAAGGAAAATAGGTTAAGTGACCTAGAAATGGGTTAAGTAACCTAAAAATGGGTTAAGTGACCTAGAAGATGAAAGTATAAATAAGAATCTTTGATCTCTTGTAAAATGTACATTTTGGTGAGAATCCTTGTGGATCAATGGAGAGATTCTTGTGAATATCTTGTGGAGCATTGATGGAGAGCTTCTTGTGAGAGAATCCTATTGGTGTGGATCTCTTGAGCATGATTGAAGATCTATTCTGAGGAAGATAGCGAGAGGAGGATCTCATAGATGCATCAAAGTTTCGACAATGTCGGAGATATTGATGGCAAAAGTCTTGGAGTCACAGAAAACCCTATTTTTTGATGCCCACGCGGGTTGTCTGTGTATAGGGTGCGTGTACATGTGGGCTGGTTGTGTATAGGGTGAGTGTACATGCAGGATAACTGTGTAAAAGGAGCGTGGACTAAATAACGTCATGGAGATTTGTGTTTGAGTTGGTGCCAAGCTCTTGGATGATGAGGTAGGTTCTAGATCTGCATTCTATGGCCTCATATCTATCACTAAGACATTGGTATGGTTACATTATTGTCTTGATAGATGCTATTGTTTGATATGTTGTGAATTATTAGGGAATTCTTGGTATGGCTACTATGATGTGGCTCATTTTGGTTGATTTGGTTGATTTGGTTGATAGAGTGAGCAACACTCTTGTGATTCAGTAGTGACATGATTGTTATGGTATACTAGCTATGTATACATGATTGAGATAGCATTCATATTGATTTGATGTGGAGCATGAGCAAGCTATTGGAGAGCTTGGATGTGTTGTGATTGGCTATGGGTCAGTTTGGACAGTGGAAGACAGAAGGGTTCTAAGCATATGAAGAAAATCAAAACCCTAGTTGCTTAGAAGCAGACGCTTGTTGCATTATACACTGGTCACGTTCACACACGGGTTGTAGTGAGCCAGTGCACATTCACACGCGGGCTGCACTACTGACAGGTCGTGTACCTGTTGAGGATTGTTGCATCATCTCAGTTGGTGCTGAGAATGTAAGCTGAGTCTTGCATATAGAGTCGGTACTCTATTTAGTTGTTGCTGATAAACCCAAGGATTGTAGTCTGTAATAAAAAGACAAATTTACATACATCTTGTGTTCTTTGTGTTCATTGTGATGATGACTTGTTGATGATATATTTCTGATATATGTTGCTGATATGTGCCTACATCTAACTGGTTATAAATGACAACAATGGGTAATGAATAAATGTTGAATGCTAATTGATGAGTTTTAGTATAAGAGGGAAGTTTTGGGAAAAAGAGCCCCACACTCATTCACCCGCCCCTCTAAGTGTGGTAGGTGTGTCCATCACATACTTGGAAAGAATAGCCACAACCACCATGATGATAGAATTATTTCTCGATTTAGGTAATCCCATAATAAAATCCATAGAGATGTCCCTCCAAATAGTGGGTGGAATCGGAAGAGGTTGGAGTGTGCCAGTAGGTTTGATGGTTTCTCCTTTGTTGCATTGACAAACATCACTTTCTGCTACAAAAGTGAGAACATCCTTTTTCATACCATCCCAGAAAAAAGAACGTTTGGCTCGATCATAGGTTTTGCTAAACCCTCAATGCCCAGCTGTGGGAGTAACATGAAGCTTGGAAAGCACTGTGGATTTAAGTTGTGACTGTTTACTTAAATGCAAATGAACTTTGTAGCGAAGTTCCTCATTGTGCCAAGAGTACCCTGGGGAAAATGGAGAGTTGGATTTCAATTGTTGGATCATATGCTACATTTTAGTATCATGTAGCCATTCTTGGCACACATCTTGGAGCTAATCTGGTGCAATGAAGGAGAGGGAAAAAAGGGACCCTTCATATTTATATTTTCGAGAAAGAGCATCAACAACCACATTTTATTTTCCTTTCTTTTAAATGATCTCATAATCATAACTGAAGAGCTTAGTTACCCATTTTTGTTTCTCTGGGGAGGAAGGGAGTTTCTCTAGAAAATACATGAGGTTTTGATGATGTGTCTTAATTTGGAAGCATTTCCCCAGGAGATAAGGGCGCTAGAGATCGATTGCATGCAAAATAACCAACATTTCCTTTTCATAGATTGATTGGACCAAATGGCGTTCAAACAATTGTTTACTATTAAAGGCCAAAGGTCTGCCTTCTTGCATAAGGACAATTCCAATTCCTCTGCCTGAGGCATCACATTTGAGGACAAAGGTTTGAGTGAAATCAGGAAGGGACAAGACCAGAGTAGTACACATAGCTGTCTTCAAATCTTGAAAATCTTGATTTTTTGTGAGACTCCAAGTGAAATAATTATTTATAAGGAGAGAAGTGAGAGGGGCCACAATATTCCCATAATTATAAACAAACTTGTGATAACAATCGATTAAACCCAAAAAACCATGCAAGATTTTGATAGTAATTGGGTGAGTCTAATCCTGCATTTCTTCAATCTTTTTAGGATCCACCTAGACACCATCCTTTCCAACAATATGACCCAAGTACTCTACTTGTGAGGCTCCAAAGGTGAATTTAGATAATTTGAGGAAAATTTGGTGCTGCAAGAGTAGATGGAGAATTTTATCCACATGGGAAAGATGAAATTGCCAATTTTTACTATAGATGAGAATATCATCAAAGAAAACTAAGACAAAATGATGGAGAATAGGATGAAAGACATGATTCATGAGGCTTTGGAAGGTGGAGGGGGAATTACACATGCCAAAGGGCATGAACAAAAACTCATAGTGACCCTCGTGAGTTTGAAAATCAGTCTTGGGTATGTCAACTTCTTGCATATGTATCTGGTGGTAGCCAGAATGCAAATCAAGTTTAGTGAAGTACTGAGCACCACTTAGCTCATCCAAGAGATCATCAATGAAAGAAATGGGAAACTTGTCCTTGATGGTGAGCAGAGGGAAAAAAAGTAAAGACACATGCGCCAAGTGCCTTCTTTCTTAAGTACCATGACCACAGGGGAAGAATAAGGGCTAGTACTGGGGTGGATAACACCTGCTTGGAGAAGTTACTGCACTATTTTATCAATTTAATTATTTTTGGAAAATGGGTGATGATAAGGGTGAACATTAGGAGGAAAGACTTCTAGGAACAAGGGGAATGGAATGATTATGAACAACATGAGAAGGAGGAAGTCCCTAAGGGGTGGAAAAAACAACTTGATGTGTGGAAAGGATAGCTTGGAAGTCAGGATGCACAGAGGATGTCTCAACATCTTGAATAGAATGGAGTTGAGAAATGATACCAAATTGGCGTTTCTTGAGGATATTTTCCATACGATGGGAACTAATGATCTTAGGAGAACCAACTGTGAGACCTTGGAGTTGATACCTTTGTCCTTCCTATTGGAATTGCATGGTTAATTCCTTAAAATCCATAAGAATGAGACCCAAAGTGTGTAACCATTCAACACCTAGCATAATGTCACAACCTCCCATGTCAATGGAAAACATATGATATTTTAGTTGCTAATGTCCAATTTGAAGAAAAACATTTTCACAACACCCGCCACATTTCATGGACCAACCATTGACTATCATGATTTGAAAATTATTGACAACACGAATATAACAATTGGTTTCCTGGGCAATGCGACGATGAACAAAATTGTGGGTGCTACCTTTGTTAACAAGGATGATGACCTTCCTATGCTTAATATAGACAATGAGATTGAGTGTTTGTGGGGCCAAGAAGCTAGTGAGGTCATGTAAGGAAATAAGTGGGTCAACTACAGGTGGGTCAATAGGGTCCTAGGTGGCATCAGGAAGGGAGGGTTCTTCAACAAGGGGAACTGTCACATCCTCTTCAGGAAAATCTTTGGAAATGGAAATAAATAGATTTTGTTCCTTACAATTGTTCCCCAAAAAATATTTTTCATCACAATTATAGCAAAGACCCTTCAGTTGGTGTTCAACCATTTCATCCCTAGTTAGTTTCTAGACCTTGAGGGGAGTGATAGGGGGGTTAGGATTAGTGGGTCGAGGGTGAGGAACAAAGGGGGTTTTTTTGTTCTGGGAAAAAACAACTTGTTGGGCCTCTTTAGCATGTTAAGTAGCTTCCAACCAAGTTGAAGGGTGGGCCATGAGAACTTTGGATCGGATTTCATCCTTGATACCATTGATAAAGAATTCATGGAAGAACACAACTGACGTGCCCTTTGTTCAAAAGGCCAAATGCTCAAAAGCAATGATGAAGTCTTCCACTGTGATTGACTATTTCAACTTGGTCAAATGATCGAGATAGTGGGTATCAGTATCAAAGCGTGCATAGATATACAAAAAAAATGGGCTGGGGCAATATATCCCTGACATGAATTTTTTCACTATTTCCACCAATGCCAACGTTCAAAATCTAGATAGAGGACAACATAGCAAAGTTTTTCCAACTCGTCAGTAATACCATGTACAAAAAAATAATACTCCATTTGAGTGACCCAAGCTCTGGGATCAAGGACATCAAATTTATTGACCTCTATGTGGGGAAGACAAGGTTCACGATGAAAGGAGTTGGAGTGAAAATGCAAAGACTGAGAGGAATCATAAGCATCGGGTTGGTCTAATGGGGAAGGACTTGTAGGGAGGTTCAAAAATTGATTGAAAACAGACTGGAGGGAGTTCAATTGAGTTGTGAGGTTGGCTTCCATGTTGTTAAATTTGTGCTCTAATTTGTCAATGTGGGAATGGGTAGAATCCATTTGAGATGTGAGATGTTCGATGGAGACATGGGATTGATTGATGGAAGTTTGTCGTTCTTGGTTGTGAGTGGTGGCCATCTGGATAGGTGAAGTGTAGGTAAGGAAAAAAATTGGGTGGGTAGGACCACAGAAAAAGAAGGACTTAGAAGTGATATGTACCACAATGATCAATGAGTGAAGGGAAATATAATGGAATAGGAAGAAAAATAGGGAAACTGGAAAGGAGTTGGGTCCAATGAAAAAAAAAGGATGAAAAATGAAGGGTATGACTACGATCAAGGAGAAAATGGGAATCCAATGGAATAGGTCCCAAATAAGTGTGTCAGCAGAACCACTATTTTCGTTTTTTTTTTTTACTCCTGCGGAGTTATACTCCAGCCTGAAGAATACTACAGTGACGAAATTCCCAAATTCTTAAGAGGAAGAAATGTGTAGTAATTTCACAACCGGAATGTAGAAGACACTGTAGCATGGAAATATATCTTGTTGGTTCTATTTATATTTCCTTCCCAAGGGTTAGGGTATTCAAGGGTTCTACAAACAAGGGTTTTCCATGTGCTATAACTCTCTAATATACGTGTGGGGTCCAACAATAGTACTCAATCCAATATATTAGGGCACCAAACAATGAGACTAGACTGTTTCGTTATCCGTACTACCCGAATACCTAGGTACTAGAGAGTATCTTCCCGAGTGATGTTCTCGATGGCACTATAGCAATCATGCGACCGATCTATTTATCTATGGAGGGCTTCAGGAGATCTAGGACAATCCTTATACATGTGTTTTCTAATGCGCTACCACTCGAAGGGGTACCAACAGGGGTTATAAGGGTTGCCAACAAATGTGCACTTAAGTACCAGTTTTATTTCTTACGTGTATGAATCCTCGATCGCAGGTTTATGCGCGTAATGATATATCTATGTAGCTTAAAGATGCTGAAATACGTCTCTACCCTGAAAAAATTTAACCCACAATTTTCTGCCAAGGAAGGTGCTCTGATACCACTTGTATTATTCCAGATATAAATCAATATGAAGAACTTAAATAATTATCTATAAATTGTAGAGAAACAATGATATAACCAGAACAATACCACACTAATACCAAAATAATACCATAATAACACTAGAAAGAGAACTTTGATTACTGAGAGAAATATTCACTTGCCTCTTCGAGGGGGCAACCTCCGGCAGAATAGATCTCTATTACAATAATATCGATGACAAAAATTCCCATACCCTCTATTCCTATTTATACTAAATCTATCTATACAAAATAACAATCTAGAGAAAGATCCTTCTAGAAGCAGAAGCTTCTATTAGGTCTTCTTACATTTGACTTATTCCTCCTTATTGCTAGGCCTTAATACTGACCTTTATTACATGGAAATATATTATTCTACCCACTTGAGGGGTTAGGTACGTTAGGTACCTAACAAAAAACCTACAATTTGAGTGAGACCTGTTCCATTGGTTAGGTTATGAACATAAGTTTTATTGGTGAAAATTTCAAGTTCTGAAGTGAAGACAATGACACGCGACAAGCCATACAAGTTCGTTCTCCTGAAAGGGAAAAAATCAGCACATATTGGGAAAGTTATCAAAAAATTCTCTTGGAGAATCCAATCTTGGTCTAACTAGTGGGGTTGGAAAGAAGACACATGAGGATACCTACAAATTTTATTTTAGAGTAATACAGGCTAAAATTGCAGAGCTACAACAGAAGAAAGGTCATCTATTATAACTCTCCACATTAGGGTTTTAAAATGTGCATTTTTGTTTTTTGGAAATTTGCATATCTTTTGACTAGAAGATCCAAGTTGGGTGATTCAAAAAGTGGAATAAAGTGGGATAAAAGATTATCACATAAATTTGGGAGAACCTTAGGTATTTTTAGGTATAGACATATTCAGACGTCTCTAAACTTAGGATCTGTCGTTACTTGTCAACGCTACAACTGAGGGAGAATGTGGTTCTTCCATGTACCTAGAGTATATCAAAAGGCCTCTTTCGAGTGGTTGCACATCAGAAATAACTATTATGGATTTGAGCTCCCACGTACCTGGCATATATCGAGAGACCCCCTATAATCCTTAGACCAACCGAGTAAACCATTTAGTCGTCTTATTTCTATAGTACACCGAGAAAAACACTTGGGGAGATCATTCTCTAGTACCTGGGTAGTTAGATAGTACATATAAGGGCATGGTCAATCCTCCTTAGTTAGTTCCATGATATATTGGTTTGAGGACTATTTTTGGACCTTGCATGTATATTAGAGAGCTATATTGCCCAAAAATCCCTTGTATGTGAGGACCTCTGCCTAAGTCAATTAGGGATTCCTACCTTGCAGTGATAGTGTTCCTAAATGCCACCAAAAAAAAGAATTTCTACACCAAATAATCCCTCAGAAAATCCTAATTGGACTCTTGATGAAGGTGGATAGATTTGCAAGGACATAGATGATTTAAAACGGAAGGTAATAACAAAAGATGAACTACAAAAGATGATGGATTCAACTGAATCTAATATGGAAGTGATGATGGATACTAGGATGGATGGATTAAAAGGGGAGATCATGGAAGGGTTGAAAAAGTTGCTAACAGAGAGGCCACCTAAAAGTGACAATGTATCCCATGAAATTCATAATGTGGACACAAGGAAGATGAATCAAGACTAGAGAAACTCTAGCCTTGGGTTGAAGACCAACCACTTTCCTAAGATCAATATGAGGAATTTTTATGGAAAGGACCCAATCACATGGATACTCCAGATGGAGCATTTATTTGATCTACATGATTTTCCACACACAAACAATACAAATTGCGTCCTTATATTTACAACCTAATCATTTTGTGTGGTGTCGATGATTTTTTTCTCACAAATATCTAGTCACTTGGAAAAAATTCATGGAAGAAATAATAGCACAGTATGAGGATACAAGGAGCAATACCTTCTTCACCCAATTAATAAATCTCAAGCAAAAGGGTTGAGTTGCAGAGAACATTGAGAAATTCCAAAGATTGACTATAAAGGTAATGAATATTCCATATGAGCACCTGATTGATGTCTTCATGGGAACTTTAAAGGATAAAACTCAACATGAGTTTCACCTTTGGGAACCAAAATCATTGGAGAATGTATTCAGGGTGGTGAGAAATGTTGAAAGTAAAAATTTGGCTATGGATACTAGAAGGACCACCCCTAACATCTATCGAGAGAATAATGTTCCTTCTTCTAAACCACCTCAACCTACGAGGTTGACACCTGAACAATTGGAGGAAAGAAAATAAAAAGGGTTATGCTTTAATTCTAACAAAAAGTACAATAAGGGACATAAGTGTGGTGAGAAGAAATTATTCTACATAGATTGTGAAGAGGAAAAAGAACAAGAACAACAAGAAGAAGAAGAACCATCTCAAGATGAAGATGTAGCAGATATTTCTTCTGAAGAGATGACTCCCACCATATCATGTCATGCATTGGATGGAATTGGCACTCCTCAAACCCTCAAGATCGAAGGATATATCAAAACTAAAAAGGTAATAGTGCTAATTGATTTGGGTAGTACTCATAATTTGATTCACTGTAAATTAGCCAAAGCTCTCAATTTCTTTATATATCCAACACTAGAGTTTCAAGTAATGATTGAAAATGGAGGAAATATCAATTGCTCAAGAAAATGAAACATGATCAATATTACTATGGGGGGATATGTAATGAATATTCCAATGATTACTATACCCATGGGTGGTGTTGATGTGGTACTAGGGGTCTAATGGTTACAATCATTGGGAACAATGGCTTTTAATTTTCAAGAACTTTTCATGAAATTTTCATTGCAAGGAAAGGAATTTTAGTTAAGGGGTATGACAGGGAAACCCAATAAGGTGTTAGGCTCTAATGGCATGACAAATTTATTGAAAAAGGGGCATCATGGTGTAATTGCACAATTTTTCTCACTAGATGTTCCAACATCTAAGCCATACATTCCAAAGTATTTGAAGACATTTTGATATGTCTTCCACCCACTCGCGATCATGATCATGCTATTCACTTAATGCCTCAGAGTGTTCTTGCTAACATCAGGCCTTACATATACCCTTATTCCTAGAAGAGTGAAATTGAGCATATGGTTGAAGAAATGTTACAGGTTGACATTATTATACCTATCCAAATTTCTTACTTGGAACCGATGGTAATGGTACTCAAGAAAGAGGGCTCATGGTGCATGTGTCCAGATTATAGAGAGCTCAACAAGATAACCATTAAAGATAAGTTTCCCATTCCCGTCATTGATGAATTGTTAGATGAATTACATGAAACAATCTACTTCACAAAGTTGGATCTTCGTTCAGGGTATCATCATATTGGAATGAAGGAAGGAGATATACTAAAAACAACATTCAAAAATAAAGAAGGCCATTATGAATTTTTGGTCATGTCTTTTGGCCTTACAAATGCACCTTCCACATTCCAAGTGTTGATGAAGTCCATTTTGAAGCCCTACCTTAAAAAATTTGTGTTAGTATTTTTTGGTGATATACTAATGTATAGCAAGTCTTGGGAAGATCATGTTCAATAGGTTGAGAGGGTGCTACAACTACGAAAGGAGCAACAATTATATGCCAAACCATCCAAATGTTTATTTAGGGTGAAGGAGGTAGAGTATTTGGGTCATATTGTATCTCATGAAGGTGTCAAGGTAGACTCTAACAATATTAAATCCATGATGAACTGGTTGATTCCAAAAACATTGAAGAATCTTAGAGGATTTTTGGGTTTGACAAGTTACTTCCGCAAGTTTGTTCGGAACTATGTAAAAATAACAACACCTTTAACTGCAATAACTAAGAAGGATGAATTTTCATGGAATCCAGAGGAAAATAAATCTTTTGAACAACTTAAAGAGGCAATGTGCAAAGCTCCTGTCTTGACCACACTAGACTTCACAAAGACCTTTATTATGGAATGTGATGCCTCAGTAAATGGCATTGGTGTTGTTCTAATGCAAGACAGAAGGCCCCTTTCTTTTTAAAGTCAGACACTCAAGGGAAAGGACTTACACAAACCCATGTATGACAAGGAAATGATGGAAATACTACATGCATTGAAACAATGGCGCCCTTACCTAATAGGTAGGCACTTCAAGGTCAAAATAGATCATGAAAGTCTCAAATACTTCTTGGAGCAAAGACTATATTCATAATAGCAACAAAAATGGGTGACCAAGATGTTGGGTTATGGCTTTGAAATCATCTACAAAAAAGGGAAGAAAATTGTTGTGGCATATGCACTCTCAAGAAAGGATGAATATGTTGAGGCATTTATCTATGTTATCTCTATCATCCAACCTGATTGGATAACATAAGCAATTGATGAATGGAAGAATGAGAAAGAAGTGGGGACTCTCATTCAAAGGTTGTAGCATGATTCTAGTGCATCTAATACATTTACATGGAAAAATATTCACTATGGTACAAATATCACTTATATTTATGTAAGAACTCTCAAATCAAACAAAAGGTACTTTTGGAATTTCACACCTCTCCGGTAGGAGGGCACTCAGGATTTTTGAAAACCTATCACAGGGTTAAGAAGGGTTTTTTTGGGATGGCCTTAAAACTGATGTTCAAAGGTTTGTGGAAGAATGTTTGGTTTTCCAACAAAATAAGGTGGAAAAAATTAAGATCCCATGTATTTTACAAGAATTAGCCATTCCAAGTCAGCGTTGGGAGGAGGTTTCCATGGATTTCATCATAGGGTTAAAACCTAACCGTAGGAGGTGAAATGCCAAAATTTATGTGGGCTCCGATGGGTAAGTTGGTACCTCAACTTCCTGGTGTCGTAAATTTTTCATACGACCTCCGTTTTAGGCACGTGATAGCCTGTTGGAAAGGTATTTTAGAGAGATACAAGTTATTCCATCAAACTCTGAATTTGTTTGCATTTTGACTATGGCAAGCCAAAAAACACTGTTTAGGGCCCCAAAACAACCTTAGAAGTACATAAAGATGTACTAACATGAAAAATTCCAAAAAAAGAAAGTTAGATTAGGTGGGTGGCCACCGATATCCACATGGAAGATGTGTAGGGATTCAAATATCCCCTAAAGTGTAGAAACCACAATTACAAACAAGTACAAAAGAATGTGTTGAACTAAAAAATATCAAGAGGAGCCAGTTGGAATAGGTGGGTGGCCACCAATATCCACTTGGATCACTAGAGATTGATGAGGAAGGAAAAATCATATTGGAGTCTGAATCTATCACTGACACATAAATTTTCTAGCTGAGGAATAGATCAATTTCAAAGTATCTCATTAAGTGGAAGAGACTACATGCTGAAGGTTCCACGTGGGAAAATGAGTCTTTTATATAGAAGCATCCAGAACTACTCAAGCATTGATGACAACACTTATCTAAATGGGAGGGGAATGTTAAGCTCTAAATCATGGCACATTACCCCTTAATTGGGGCATATTACATTAGTATTGTTATTTTATTTATGTCGGCTTGGGTCCATTAGTTGTAATTGTACCTCCTAGTTTCCTATATATACCAAAGAGACCTTTTCATTCGGAATAATCTTCTATTTGTGAATTAATGTGATGTATAAATAGGTTCCCCCCTCAAACATGATTATTATCTAAATTTCTCTCTTTGTCAAGGCGTGGAGTACTTATTCTGAGGTTTTTATGCTATTTTGATATTTGGTTCTGTTAGCACAAGATTGGTTAAGGTGCCAAGTGTCAAGAAAAAGCATTGACAAAACTCTCACAAGGTTCCAAGAATCAAAATAACTCACGTATTTTTTCTACCCATTTGTACGCAGACACACAGACGGGCGCTACCTAAATTCTGGCAGAAAACGAATTGTGCAGACTTATTTTACCAGTTTTGAGTCACTAAATTGAAACTTGGATTATGAACAATTGAGATGGTATTTTTGAAAATTGGGGCAGGTTTTTGTTCATAGCATGCCAAATAACAAAAACCGCTCTTAGTTTTTAAAAATTTGTTATGTTTTGAGAGATATTAGACATAGAAGTGACGCTACCTATTGTTTTACAGCGGCGCTACCTAATTTTCTGTAGCGGTAACGATTTTGATATTCGCCTTGTTGGGAGGTTGCCACATGTCAAGGAGGGTTAGAATGGATTCTGAAGGATCAGTTATATGTCAAGGGACAAATTCACCTAATATTTATCTCCATCAAAGGATTCATGCAATGAGGTGGAGACATTTTATTAATGACTTCCAACAAATTCCTGGAAATTAGCAGCTTGTTGGATTTTTGTCTCTTTGATTGTTGCCACCTATCTCCAAGGCTTAGAATCCAATGAAGGATATGGGATTCGACCTCCTAAGGATATTTGGATGATATTTTCTATTTAAGGAAGGGTATCTCTTGAGGAGAGAGGTTAGATTCATGATCTAAGAGGGGAGAGAGCTAGAGGAGCAGTTTATTTTCTCAATTGTAAGCCCGAGCGCCTATTGTAATTAACATTTCTTCCATTATATATTGTCATATTTCTTGAATAATATTTACAAATTTTGAATATCAAAATATGCCTTTGGTTAATGAATGCATGAGCTACAAAGGATTTGTGGTAATTGCTTGTTAATCACAGTTTATTGTTCAATCACTCTTCAATCTATATTACAAAAAGGATCTCTATTATGTGGTGATTCTTCTCATTGTTTACCTTCTATTCTTCTATCCATCTTTGCATAATCCTTTTGTTTGGTAGGTAGCTTGATTGCCTTTGATCTCTAGGATGTTATGAATCCATGCCCAATAGAATGTATTTGCAACAGTCTGATTCCCTCCTTTTTACTCTTCTCTTGTTGATCCACCTATTCAAACTATTTTAATCCATTTTTATTTCTATGTTACCAAGATTACTCTAATTTGCAGCCTGGGAGTGACTCTTGGATTGATAACATAATTGGCGCCATTGTTGGGGATGGATTTAAGTAGATTGAAAATCTCCCTGGGAAGAATGGCATTGCACAAATCCAACTTTATATGGTTACTGAAGGTGGACACCATCAAGACTGCACATTCACCATGGAGACTCCATTGTTCAGAATATGTTGGTGACTCCACTGGAATGAGACCAATTAAATGGATATGAAGTCTATCCTGGCTAGAAGGTTTTCCCCACTCGATTTCCCAGCTATAGAGGATTATCCAGATCCTGTGCCCTTTATTGATGAATGGAAAGATCTGCTGCCCAGATTTTATGAAGGTAAGGATGACAACCCTGTTGAGCATGTTCATGAATTTCATAATTTGTTGTAGCAACTTGACATCCATCATGAAGATATATTGATGAAAATTTTCATGTATTCATTGGATGGGGATGCAAGTAAATGGTATTTCTCGTTACCCCCTTCCAACATTTCATCCTTGAAGGATTTCCACAGAGTATTCAATGAACACTGCAAAAATTTTTATCCCTCTGAAAGCATTTGTTATAACTGTTGTGAGGGATATGTAGAATGTGCTCAAGATTTGTTAGATTGCTCTGCTGAATACAAATATGAAAATGATTTTATTCACTGTCCAAATGAAGATATAAATGAACCTCTTTCTCTTTCTTATTTCCAAGAAGAAAGTCTTCCAGATATCAGTCATGATTGTACTTATGGTTGCATGGATTCAATTTCATTATATCCCGTACCTTATGCATCTGATATCTCCGATTCGAAAGAAGAACTAATTATAGAAGAGGATCTTTCTCTTTTCCTGCAAGAGGTTTCCCATGATATCTTTTCACCTAAGATTGAAGAGAGAGATCGAGGTATTGTTCATTTTTCTGTGCAAGACCAAGGAGCCTTGGGCTCACCTATCTTTGATGAATACTTTGATGAAGAAGAGCAAATCCATTTTCCTGATTTGAGGAGCATCCAACTGAGTTATGATAGTTATGAATCTGATTATGATGGAGAACAATATTTTGAAGAAATCAACTATCAAAAAATTGCTAAAGACATTCAACAATCATCTTTACAAATCAATGATCCTGCATGCACTATATTTGAACCTGGATCTATAGACAACAACAAACAATCTATTATCAACAATGAAGTTAGTTTGTAGCTATATTCATATTTGTAGGCAGTTGTAGGTGGAAGCCATGATCAGCATGAGGATATGCATAAATATTTCGATGTTTAGCTAAAACAGAAGGAAGAGGTATTCCTTTTCAGTTTTATTGATTTGTTGGCTGATTATCTTGGATCTTTGAGAAACTTAGATGTCATAACACTTTTGTCAAATGAAGGTTGGTTGTTCTATTCTTTTGAATTGCATAGCAGTAATCTATGGGTTCCTGCATTCATCATTCTCACATCAAGGATTTCACTAGATAATAATATGCTTGTATGGTTTCATTGGAAGCATGACCTTACTTGATCAAGAAGAAACACACTCGATTAGAGTAGGAGTAGGAAGAAATAAGCTCGTTTTTTAGCATTTCCTTTCTGTCAATTTGTAGTAGTTATTTCAATTTCAAATAAGGAGAAGATATGCACTCAAGCTTATTAGTTTCCTACATAGAGAAGAATATGGATAAGGATATTGTTCTATAGTTTCTTGGCATCTCGCGGGGAGTATGCCATCCCCCATGGAGCCTAATGTTAGCATAAGATTGGTTAAGGTGCAAAGTGTCAAGAACAAGCATTGAAAAAAATCTCACAAGGTTCCAAGAATCAAAATCACTCATGGATTTGTGCTACCCAATTGCCCGCAGACACACAGGCGGGTGCTACCTAAATTCACTACCTAAATTTTGGCAGAAAACGAATTGAGCAAAGTTATTTACCAATTTTGAGTCACTAAATTGAAACTTGGATTATGAACAATTGAGAAGGTATTTTTGAAAACTAGAGGAGGTTTTTGTTCATAACTTGCCAAATAAAAAAAACCTCTCTCAGAGTTTAAAAATGTGTTATGGTTTGAGAGATATTAGACATATAAGTGGCGCTACCTACCTTTTTACAATGGCACTACCTAATTTCCTGTAGCGGTCATGGTTTTGATATTCGCATTGTTGGGAGGTTATCAAATGTCAAGGAGGGTTCAAATGGATTCTCAAGGATCAGTTAGATGTCAAGGTACACCTAGACCTAATATTTATCTCTATCAAAGGCCTCATGCAATGAGGTGGAGACATTTTATTAATGACTTCCAACAAATTCCTGAAAATTAGCAGTTTGTTGGATTTTTGTCTATTTGATTGTTGCCACCTATCTCCAAGGCTTACAATCCAATGAAGGATATGGGATTTGAACTCCTAAGGTTATTTGGATGCTATTTTCTATTTAAGGAAGGATATCTCTTGAGGAAAGAGGTTGGATTCATGATCTAAGAGGAGAGAGAGCTAGAGGAGCAATTTATTTGCTCAATTGTAAGACTGAGGGCCTGTTGTAATTATCATGTCTTCCATTAGAGATTAATGAGAGTTTCTGATCAGAATTTTTGTTCTTTGTTATCATTCTATCTTGTCATCTTGCTTGAATAATATTTACAGATTTTGAAGATCAAAATATACCTTTGGTTAATGAATCCATGAGCTGCAAAGGATTTGTGGTAATTGCTTGTTATTCACAGTTTATTGTTCAATCACTCTTCAATCTATATTACAGAAAGGATCTCTGTTATGTGGTTATTCTTCTCTTTGTTTAACTTCTATTATTCTATCCATCTTTGCATAACCCTTTTTTTTGGTAGGCAACTTGATTGTCTTTGATCTGTAGAATGTTATGACTCCATGCCCAATGGAATGCATTGGCAACAGTTTCATGCCCTCCTTTTTACTCTTCTCTTCTTGATCCACCTATTCAAACTATTTTAATCCATTTTCATTTCTATGTTACCAAGCTTACTCTAATTTGTAGTTTGGGAGTGACTCTTGGATTGATAATAGGTTCATAATATAAACAAACCAAGAAATTCAAAGTCAAACTATAGAAGCCAAACAAAGTGATTTATTAAAAAAATCAAACTTCAAATAAGTCAATGGCTAAAGGAGTTACATAAGAGTTCAATCTAAAGAATTATTTAAATATGGATATAAGATTAGATAGGTGCAAGGTGAACTAAGTAAGAACAACACTTACAGTACATGTTCATATGCATAGGTGCAAGGCACATGAATCTTAGATTTAAGGTGTAACATCAAGTAAGGTACAAATAATATTATCACATCCATTTGAGTAAAATGACTTGACAACTTAATATATTATTACAAGTGAAAAGTTTAATTTTAAAAAAATAATCATTACATATTTCATTTTCTTTTTCCGTAGTCTAATTGTTCTACGTTTTGGCCCTTTTCAAAGGATATTTTCTTTTTAATTTTACTCGAAATTCGAAAAGAAATTGTTGGATTTTCATATTCATTTGGTTAATTATGGACGATCTAAGTGACCTAGGGGTTTTTCAACACGCTGAATCCATTTATGCATTCAAAAATGTAATTTAAACAACAAAAAAATATGATTTCGTGAATATTTATGTCTTCGGATTCTGGCAAAAAAAAGTCAAAACGTGGAACAAATATACAACACTTTTATTTTTCCAATACTTTATATTGGAGAGGAAAGAGATATTAAGAAAAACATATTATAACTTGTTAATATTCATGATCAAACTAAAATCTGTATAAAATTCAATATAATACAAAATATTAACATTATAATAATAATAATAATTTGTTTTTAAGATCATGACCAAGACACACCAAATTGGTGTATGAGACCCCTTTCTTTGTGGGACAAGGGATCCCCTCCACCCAACAATTTGACTGATAAAGTCTACAGAGGTATACATATCGTACCCCCCTCTGGATTTGAACTTGTGACCTCTTATTATCTTTCAAGAGAAAAGAAGTCTAACCTAAAACTTGAAAAACAATATTAATAAAAACATATTATAATCGGTTAATATTAATTATCAAACTATAATTTGTACAAAATTCAATAAAATTTTTGATATAATATAAAAAATTAACATTATTAGATTTCGAGAGAAAATACGTCTAGCCTAAAACCTTAAAGAATTAATTCAATGTAATTGTAACACATAACAACAAAGTTCATTCATTATCCATTCATTACCAATGTAATAATAATAATAATAATAATAATAATAATAATAATTTAATTTTAAGGTCACTACCAAGCTAGACACCAAATTGGTGTAAGAGACCCCCTTGTTTGTGGGACAAGGGACCCCCTTTGGATTTGACTAGTAAAGTTTACAGAGGTATACATACCCTACCCCCTTTGGATTTGAACTTATGACCTCTTAGGAGGAAACATGTGTTCTTAACCATTAGGACCACTCATGATGTACTAAGATAACATAATAGTCATCCATAACAATGAAGTACATAAATGATCCAGATTCAAATCCAGGAGCTTCATGGGGATCAGAAAGGCCTAAACATCAATTCTATTAGAATGGATTCAAAACAGACGTGTACATAGGCCTCGTTGATATGAACCCAACACAACTTGAATGGGCTCAAAAAAATGTTGTATGCTCTTGATATCGCACTCTGTTTGTTTTCCCAAATAAGAAAAAAGTCAAATAGGTCAATAGTAAAAAACAATTCAATGCTGACGTCAACATGATGTTGTCATGCTAACGTGGCAGAGGCACAGTTGGCAGGCCTTACATCTAACATGGCATATGTTCCATACAATTGACGTGGACCACCCAGGATGTGACACATGCCACCATGGACCAACCGTATGGTGACATGTGGTAGGGTATGACAATGACTGGGTAGAAAGGTGGAAGGTACATTTGTTGACTGGGTAGTGTACATGGACCATATGACGGTTGAAAAGTGGCATCAGAATCGATGAATGGGGTGGTGCCACGTGGCCCAAATGTGGGCTGCCACATGGCACCAAGGTGTTGGTCATTTAGTTTCAAAATTTTATGAATTCCAGGGATTCGAACATAGGACCTACGCGGTCCTACCATAACACTTGCGACCACCACCATACATTACCACTTTCCTGGAGTTATAACTCTTACCGTTGTAACAACCCGGCCCCCGGTCGCGAGCTATGTCATATAACCACAAATGCTAATACACGGGGAATGCCACTATATGGTTGAGACACAAGCATGGGGCCATAATTCTCAGTGTTGTTACCGTAATACCTGGGGCTATAACCAACAACCGGGCACAAATGATGGGTCATGGTCCTATGAAATGCACTAATGTGACCACAATTTACGGGCTAGAGGCCAGTGCGTAGCCCTTTTGGCAGGCGCTTGGCCATATATGCGCAATGTGACCATGTTTAGGGGGGAGCGCACCCATATTGAGGGGATTAGTGCAAATAATATGGAAAAGTGGGTTTATTAACCATATTATAGTGTTTTTTATGAATATTATTAGCTAGTTTTTGGAGATTTTGGCTAATATTGGGAGATATTGGGTTCTTTCTTAGGCCAGATCTTGTGAGGAAGTTGGGAGATGGTTACCAACTTCAGGCCTGTATAAACCAGGACTTCTTGAGGCCATGGGATATCAATGGAGGTTCATAACATATTTATGATTCCGGATTGTTGAGCCAAAGGCCATTGTTACGCAGGGAAGCTATTGAGGAGTGGACCTTTGTAGGCCATTTCTGGGAGCCTCGTTCATCCGATTTGGGTGCTGTCAGTTTTGATGGGTTCATGAGATCTGGTAGAACATGACCAAAATTGTTGTAACCTTTTGGCACTATAATGATGTACTTGTAAAGATTAGAATAGAAATAAGCAAAGCCCACTGAGACAAGGCCCAAAGACGTAGGTGAAGATTGTCGAACTCCATTATCACATTTGTGTTATGGTTTGTTGTTGTTTATTTCTTTATTTCAAATCTGCATATGTGTATATGGCTGTGATAAATTCTCATATCTTCTTCCTCTTTCATTAAGCTTCCTAATTGGTTAATCAACACATGCATAATAACTCAACCATATTTGTGTAAAAGATCTTTACGGATCAAGTGGTATCAGAGCTAGTTGACATTTGGAATTTGAGTTTTGCATGTTAACCAGGGAAGAGCTCATCTCAATGGAGAAAATGGAATCTATAGGAGGATCTTCTCAAGATGAGAAGGATTTCAAAAATTCATTGTTTTCCATTACCGATATGGTGAAGGTGTTGTATGAAGACTACTTGGAACGAAAGAGCTCGATCCAAGTGAAATATTCAAAGTACAACAAATTTAAAGAAGGATTGAAGGAAGTGCCTTCTACATCTATTTCAAAAAATGTATCTGAGGTATGCAGTGAAGGTCATTCATCAAATCTTCCTTGTTCCCATCAAGATAGTTTTGGTGCATTTGAAAAACATACAAAAGGTGCAGGTTTGACAATACTAACCAAGATGGGATATGAATAAGGAAAGGGCCTTGGATGTAAATTTCAAGGTATTTTTATTCCTATTGAGGTTATGGAAAGGCCTCGATATTTAGGATTGGGATATGGTGAAGTGGAGCTTGGAGAATCCTCCAAGATGGGTTCCAAAACTTCAGAAGCAAGTAATGCTTCAAATGGATAGATTAAGACATTGTAAGAACACTTCATGAAATGTAATGGCACATCACTTCAGGATTGTGGTAGTGAATGAAAGTCATATCCAAATCAAAGTGAAGATCAACAAGGAAGTTCTAATGGTCATGCTTTTACCAATTCTTCTTTTGATAATAATAATAATAATAAAGTAATCCATAACTTGTGGAATAATTATCCATGTACTTATTGTCATTCACCTAAGAATTGTGTTTCCAAGTGTTGGAAGAGTGTTGGCACAAGGGCAGAACCAGGGTTCAATGCTCAATAGCGCACCAACAAATCCCTAATTACCGGCCCTTTCAGCAATACCTGCGAAGCAGATGAAGTCTCACCCGAGGTAGAGGTAGGGGTGGTTGCAGGACTCAAGTGTATGCAACCTTAACTGGGACATAGATCCATGATTCTAACACTTAATAAAGAACTTATCATAGTTAGTTCTTTAATATGCATTCAATATCCACTTTGTTGATAACATAGGGCTTCACACCATTCATAATCATCTAACATATTCAAGCAATTGGCATCGGTAACTACATCAGATCTAACAGATCAGACACTAAGACTATTCATGTGTATCATATCTAACATCCTACATATCATTAGCACTTTAAGAATAAGCAAATATATTCAGTCATCTCATAAAACTTAGCTAAATGGGAACATAAACACATTGATACAAGCACAAAGCAACACAACATAGTATTTACATGGTTCACCCCCACCCTGGGGCTATGTCCACTAATTCTTACTCTTTATTAGCATCTTCAATTGGTTACAAGAACAGATCCATCAAAACCTTACTGCGCACAGGACAGAAGATCTGCGTAGCTCGCTAGATCCTTCTTCCTTGCGTTACATCACAAAGCCTTTTCCAACTTCCTACAATGACTTGAACTTAGCCTTGCAAGTCTCATATAGGCACAAAGCACTTACAGACCTTACTTGCACTTAGCATGCATCACATAGATGCCGATCTATCCTTTATATCACTAGCTTAATATTTATACATACAAAATAGGCCTAAGCATGGGTTAAACCCATGGAGCAATATCCTAATCCCGTTACATATTCCAAAAAACCCAAATGGACCCAAAAGTGGGTAGAGATCCCGTTATGTCCGCCCCATCTTTCGTTCCTCATTCGATGGCTTTCGAAGTCCCAAAATAGGTCAATATGACCAAGAAACTCCCAAAACTTGGTCAAGGGCCAACAAGCCCCCAACACTCACCTGTGACTCGTCCCGAGTCACTTAGGTCTGAGAAATTATGCCTCAAGCACTTTGAGCTTGTCTCGATCTCCTTTGACCTGCTGCAGTGCTACGAACTCTTGCTCAATGAAATCCTGGATCATGGCATTGTTCACTGGCCCTTCTAAGCATTTTTCTGTGGTGATGACAATCTGTTCTAGTTTGACTCCTTGGCTTTCAACTTCAGTGAATAGTTGGCATTCCTTTTCTTGCACTGGTTGAAGTCGTTGAGTGAATTCCATTACTTTACTCTAAATAATATGGATCTATTGCTTGGCGGTGCATTGTTCTTGAGACTACTTCATTATTTCCATTGGTGACAATGCCTTCAACTGCGCCTATAATGTATCGGTGTGCTTCTTTGCATCTTGGAGTTGCAACTCCAATGCCTGTAACTATGGATTTTCCATGAGGTTATTGTAAGTCTGGGCACTCCAGTTACTCAACTGCTTACATTCCAAGGAAAGAGATTTTAATCTACCAACTGCGCTATGGGTAGTTGCTTCCCTTAGGTCTCTTACCTCCTGTGGAGTTTTGGGTACAACACGGACCTCTAGATCTATGATACGCTGCTGTAGCTTCTGGATCATGCCTTCGAGTTGTGACACCTGCTGTGGGATTATTTCTTCGGTTTGTACCTCAATGACTACCACAGAGCGAAGTGCTCTATTGACCACTTCCTTTACCTCCAGTTTCTCCGCCAACAACTTTTCCTTTCCTTGATGTAGCTGTGATTTCTCATCATTCCATTTTGCTTAGAGAGCACTCTTTTCTTGTTCTACAACATTGCGTTATTCTACAAGTAATCCCTGTACTTGTGTCAAATCCTGGATGACTTTCTCTTCTTCATCTTGTTCTTTTCAAAGTCAAGCCTCGATTGAATCCACGATTCGGTGGAGTTGATATGGATCATCTCCTTCTTCTGGTGTTCCAACTAACATGGGCACAGTGGAGACTGTGCACCTCAACTGAAGTGCCTACTGCACTCCTTGGATCTCTATCTCGATCTGACTATACATTGCCTCCTTCCTGGCTTCCTTCTTCTCTGCAATTTCTAGCGAAGCATCCTTTAATGTAGCGATGATAAATTTAAAGTCATCCGGGGTGAGGACAGTCTCGAACGTGGTCTTGGTTTCTTTCATTTTCTTTCTGGATGAAGGCTTCTGGGGGGACACCTTTCCTGTCTTCGAGGGGTCCTCCTCATCCTTATGCGATGTTTCCTCATATATCTCTTCGCCAACACCTCCTTTCTCTGGTGACATAGATGCAGTCTTCACAGATGTGTTGTTTATATCCTGAACTTCTTCAGGCTTCTTTGTTTTACTAGGTCCTGGTGTATCCTGCACAACTTCCAGACTGTATACATCAGAGAACTCCATAGGGTTGGATGGGATAAGGAGGTCCGCTAACCATTCCTTGGTGATTTCCTCTAAATATTCCCTTGTAAGCTTGTAATAGGACTGCAACTACTGCTTATGGCCCTCTATGTGTGTTGTCATATAAATGAAGTGATGGTCCGCGCTGAACTTCATTAGGGGCCGAAACCTTTGAAGGGTATTCGGGGTCATACGTGGCTTAGACTGGATGGATACTTTCAACTGGTTGTAGTAAGTGTGGAAGACAACATTTGATTTCCATTGCTTGTTCATATCGTTCGAGTACCACAGGGTACTGAACTTCGTGACCAATTGTTCAAAGGGCTCGATGTTCGGGAAGGTCGCACCTTCCAACATATTCCATGCAATGAATGTGATCAGTATGAGAAGCCAGCTAAAGTGGAACTCATATCCTTGGTCTTGTGCTTCCCTACAGTCCAGTTCCAATTGGTTTACCAGGTACTGCGCCCAATTCATATGAAGTCTTTCTGCATACTTCCCCGCGAGGTCATTGACAAATCCAGTCACTTGGGTGGGTCGGTTCTTGCAAACTAGCTTGCCTGCGATCAGCTAACATGAAAGGTGCACTATGCTACTCTGGATAGAGGCTACCTTTTAGCCTCGCATGCCCTTCTCGACATTTCCATAAGTCTCTTTGATCCTCTGTGCTAATGCTCGGTCTAAGGTCTTTCTAGGGTAAAAATCATGTGGGTCGGGGCCTTGCATGCTAAGCTTGGTGATCCAATTGATCAAGATTGGATCCATAGTGATGCGGTGGTTCAACCATAAGTATCCTCCATTTTAACTGGATAGCAACAATTTGACATAGGCGTTCACTTCCTAGTGCCTACCGAAGTGCAGGATCATCATCACATTGAGCAATGTGGACTACGCGAGGTTCTGGGTCCATTACTGCGGGATAATATTTGAATTCTTTCCTTTGGTTCTGGTCAAGTACTTATGCGGGGCAAGCATGCTGTAATCCTTTCTGTCAATGAGGTTGAAGTCACTAAACTTCAATGCTACAAGATTATCCTGGTCGGAATGAACTATGCGCACCCCTTTGGGGAGCTATGCAGTGACCAAAGCATACTCAAAATCCCTAGGCACTCTGTCTCTATTCACTGCGTTGCTCAGAGGAGGTATATACACTGGTAAGATGCTTAGAATCAACTTGGAATTCATGAGATCGTCTCTATGCTTCATTCTCGTCTCTGTCGTGATTCTAGAAGTTCCTTCTCCATGAGCAGTTGATGGAGAAGCTTGGAATCCTCTTGTTAATGATGCTTGCACACTTGTAGACATCCTTCTTTATGAAATGACTTTCTCGGTCCTGAGATCAACGAGTACTTCCTTTGTAGATTATTCAAGTGCGCTAAGCTCTCAGACATACGCACTCGGTTTTAATAATATTGGGTTCATGAAGTAATGAAGACATGGAAATAAGATGGAAAGCAAGAGCGTAATGATCACTGGACAATCTTAATCAAGGTTGCGAGCTCAAATTCTCGATTTGGAAAAAGTGTTCTTCGTGCATGGTGTGATGAGCTAAATAGGTGAGTTGATAATGGTTGGCTCACAACTGTCATGATCCTCCATTAACTCTTGTTCGATCCATTATGGCACGGCCCAATGGTTCGATGATGCCTCTTTATTGCTTGTCTTCCTGTTCAGAGCAGAAGTTGAAAGGTTATATCAGTCCAATGACTATATTGCTTCGTCATGGTGAAGTACTCTATGTTGTTGTTCTAATATCTCGACGAAGCTCCAATTCTGCAATTTTTCTTTCTGCGAGGTCCCTTCTAGAACCTAGTGTAACCTTTCAGTATTAGCCCTTTTCTCTCTTAACTTTCTAGCCTTCTTTCCAGTGAGCTTCGTCTTGGTAATGCTTTTATCATTCTGAGTCTTTTCTTGTTTGGTCTTAGTTACTTTGCACTATTGAAATTTTTTCCTAGGGTTCCTGTGTAATACTTCTTCCTTGTCTGAGATACATAATTCAATATTCTAGGAATCCTCTAGTGTTCTCTTAGCCTCAACATCTGAGTTGCTAGTATTAACTATCTGCGATCTGCTCTTATGTTCCTTAATCAAGTGCATGATCCTTTTGGTCATAAAGTCCTTCAACTCTTGCTTCTTCTGTTCCAAAACTTATTCTTCCTCCTTTCATTTGGCTTGATATCTATCAATCCAAGGTTTTCTTATTAGCATGGTTAATGGGGCTCCGTCTTCAACAAATTTAATAATCGCAAAGTCCTCTTCTGTCGAAGCTCCATTAATAGTCATAGGTATCCATGTGAGCTTTCCACATAGATTTACTAGCTTTCCTCTGAATATAATTATTCCTCCTAGGGAAGGGATCATAGCAGGCCTAGCTTCCCAGGTTCTTTCTGGCATAATATTCATCTGTGTTTCTTCATCCAGGACACAATCAATGTTGAAGTCCCATATTCTTGCTTCGATGCATTCCTTCTCTTTGAAGATCTCTGATAAGATAACATGTTGGTGGTCATTCAGGGTCTCTTTCACTTGTATCAATATCTTCTCGGATTCTTACTGGGGTTTTGCCTTTTCTGGATCTGCCTTAGGGTTTCCTTGATTCAGATTCATTCCTTCAAGCTTAGAGATCTTTCTAGGGCAATCCAACACTTCATGGTCCATGGATTTGCAACAGAGACAACTAAGTCTTCTACCAGGGAATTTCTTAGCAAGATGTCTTGGTCTTCTGCAACTATAACATAGGGTTAATCCTCACTTTCTGTTAAATCATCCCCAACCTTTTCTGTACTGTGCACTAGGATCATGGTAGCGAACCTGCAACAAATTCTTTCTAGGATCCTGCATCCATTTATTAGTCAAAACATTATTTCTATGCATAGGTATAACATATCTTTCTTTATTCTTATCAGATCTATTCATATCACATCTTATTTCATCTATTAACACCCTAGATTTCAAACTAGGGCAAAACCTATCAGATATACCTAGATACATACTCTAAAAAAACAAATTCCACCTTTCTTACTTTTACATAGCGCAAATATTTCAGATCTAAGAAATTTTAACTATTCTTACCTTTACCAGAGCACAAAGCTTACATATATTACCTCTTTCAATAAAAACTTCTCGCTTTTACCTTTCTTTGAGCACAAAGCTTTCAGAGCCTTCTTATTTTCTATAGATCCGACCTCCTTTCTTTCAGATCTAGCCTTCTTTTTTCATATTAGGCTTCTTTCTCTCAGATTTAACCTTCTTTATTTAGTAAAAATATTTAAAGATAAAGTATAATACTACACACTAGGGCACAGATCTACGCACAAAGATTCTAAAATTTTAGGATGAATCTTTACATAGAGCTTCCTCTTTCTCAGTTCCAAACAATCACAGTTTCAGGTCCCGACAACAAAACCATTTGTTGGCACAGGGGAAAACCCAGGGTTCAACACTCAAGAGCGCACCAACAAATCCCTAACTACTGACCCTTTCAGCAACACCTGTGAAGCATATGAAGTCTCACCCGAGGTAGAGGCAGGGGTGGTTGTAGGACTCAAGTATCTGCAACCTGTTGGCAGGCAAATCACATTTTTATACTGTTCTTATAAGCTGCCTACACTAGTGTTTTGTGAAACTTGATTTTCATTGCAATCGTTGGAATAAAACAACACTGCTATTTTTGCGCAATTTGCACACCTTCCATTGTTCTCGTTTTCACGACTACAAGCGTGAAAAATTTGATTTCAAAGTCACATTTAAATCATCACTGGTCACTCTTGTCTATGTGTTCATTGCGTTTCCAATTTAATTATAGTTTCACAGTTGGCAAGGCTCCAAAATCTTTACTCATTTGGCATTCTTTAATTGTTAATATGACTTCGTTTTTATAAGACTGTGATGATATTCTTATGATCGAGTTTTTGGTACATTGGTGTTTTGTTGTTCTGTAGTCTTTCATCGATTTCTTTGACAGATTGGTTTCATGAAAACACATTGACGTTGTGGTTAGACCCTTGGTATAAATCATTTTATGAAGACACACATTTGATATGATTGAACCCTTGGTGTTGATTTCGAATCATTGTTTTGGTTTTAAAACTATGATAAAACTTTTGCTTGCACAAACGTTTGGTCGACTTACCATAGTTTTCGTTGATTGTTTGAATGGCATGATTTTTAACATATGCAATAGTGATTTGAATCACTATATTCACCATCGGTTGTACTGTGGGAAATGACTGTTTTTCATGGGATGAGCTAGCTCCACCACCCTCAAAAATTCGGGCATTAATGCCTTTCCCCTAACCTGGATCACCTCTGTTAGTTTTTGGGTAAGCCTGTGAGCCTTTCGATCCTGCGAATGCCCTATTGAAACCCTTTCCCATTCACTTTTCTCACTGTGTGCCTCTGTCCATGGCACCTGTGGTGCGTATAGAGATAAATGGTAGCTGAACTCTGTTGCTATTCGATAATGCTCGCCAAGATTTGAAAAATGGTGGTTGGATGGTGTTTATACAGAGGTTTGAGGGTTTCAACCTTTCGTTTGCCCAACAATTCACCCTCACCTTTGACGGGTGCAGGGCTCAACTTGAGCTCAATGAGGAATTCATGAGTTCAACCACAGGACTACCAGCAACAGGGCAAAGGTGGTTCAAAAATTCCAAGGTAGACGAGGTGTCGTGGCCTCTCCTATTCACTTCAAGAAAGATTGTTTCCTATGATAAAGGTATGCCTATCACTACCCTCAAACCCAGGTGGAACGATCTTTTGGTAATTGTTAAACAGTTTGTGACCTATGAAGGTCGGTATGGCTTGGTATTTTTGTATCACCTTCGGTTATTGATGAATTTCATAGGCTATCCCTTAAATATGCCGCGTTATCTTTTGTGAAGTCTATACAAGATTTCTAAAAGATTCAAGCGTGAGAAGGCTGATAGCAGCCTTTTCCATCACGACTTGATTAAACTCATTATTGTCCACCATTTGAGCCTTTAGGGTGATAGTTGGCAAGCCTTCCTATCTAGGAACGACTTTGCCACTCCCGAGTCTGTCCAGGTGGACAAGGTTGTGGTTACAAAAACTGTGGTTGGGCCAGCCATGCCATTTCATATCCTTCTACCCCCTGTCGAACCCTTGGATTTCCCCAACGTGGACCTACCTGATACTACTATCGACCTGGGTGATAAGAAAAATATTGAGGCCGTAAATAAGCCTGCGAGGAAGAAAGGCAGAGGTGACAATCCTGTCAATAGTAAGGGGAAGAAACATGTTTGATGGATATTGAGATGTGCTAGGAACAAACCCAAGAAAAACGTTGATCAAAAGCCAATAGTGTTGAGCGAAGACTCGGACTCTGAAATTGAATGATTCCTAGCTGAGGAATACCCTTATTTGCATGGCCTATGCTCTACGAAACCCTATGACTATGTCTCTAACTTACCTCCGTGCCTCAAAAACAACCCTAACTACCCGGTAATCAAGCTGCACAATGAAACCCCTGCTGACTTAAACAAACCCTTGCCTATGATATCAAAGCCCAAGCAGCCATCATATATCCAATGCAATTCTTGGCTAGAGCGTTATTACACCGACGTTCCCCTGTTGCAATCAAATATCAAATCGTTAGAGGAACAGGTGACAGTGCTGGCAAAGGAGAATGACAAGTTACAAGCCAATGAAAAGAAACAAAAAACCACTGGTTCAATTGTCTTCAGGAATGTCGAAGCAACAATGACTTTTGTCAATTCAAAATTATCATGACCGAGTTTCCCAGGTATGTGTTTTGACATTGATTTCTCTTTATGAGTTTGCTTGAATTAATATAATGGATTGAGTTTTTCTTTCAAATTAGCTATGTTCGTTTTAATACATTCAAAATGATTATGTTATAGTTTGATCATCAAAAACGATTTTTTTGTAGATCCTGTAGAGTAGATTCATTTTACTAAACTCAAATGTAGCTATGATTTGGTTATGTGATTTTTTCGTGCCCAGCTTAGTATAAGTCATTGATTTGTTTTTTATTATGTTTGGCTTGTTTTTGAATCAATTCTATCGTTTGATTTAGGATAGTCGATTGGGTTTGATTTTGATTAGTTTTGTTTGTTTCTAATAGGTTCAAAACAATCCTGTTGACTTCGATTATCCAAATAACAAGTCTGTTTCATTTTGAATAAATATTCCCATTGGATTTTGATTACATTAGACCTGTGCAAAACATCTATTTGCTAAAATCATGTAGTTGTGTCGATTGATATGATTTTGCATAACGATTGTGTCGGCCCCAAACTGTTTCGATTCGTTCCTGTTTGATTTGATTTGCAAAAGATTGTTGTGTGCCACGATTAGCATGATCGTTTGTATATGCTTGATATTTCTATTAATTTCAAAAACAATTCTGTTGATTTCATTTTGATTCGAAAACAATTTTGAGGTGACATAAACTATTGCATGAATGATTTGTTTAACCAGTTACAGTTTATGCTGATCTAAATTGGTTCATGAAAATGATTTCATTGTTGTCGAATTATCTAAGCAATTCTGTTTACCCCAAATTGGTAATAACAAATGTTGAACAGGGTGCATGTATCTCTGTTTACATTCGTTTGACCACGATTTCATTTGTTTCGATTTGCATACAAGTTTCAATTTGTTGTGGTATGAATTACTCACTTCGTTTGGAATTAGTTTTGGTTTAATAAGTTGAATATAATTTTCTTAAGTTTTGGATTGATTTTAAAATGATTCTGTGCTCAAATTAGACCAGCTACAGAATCGCAAGATTCTGTAGCTAGTCTAAAAAATTAGATTTTGGTCAATTTTATCAATAAAACATCATCTAAACTTATGTATTCTTGTCTCTTTACAGGTACCTATGAATTTCATTGACAAGTGGGACATGTTGTAGTAGTTTAGATATAGTTTTGAGTTGTTAGTCATAGGCTAAAATAGAGACTTGGGAGATTATCCCTAGATTTTTTGTAAACTGTTTTGATAATTCCCATATGGATGTTTTACCCTATGGGAGGCCTTTAAATACTTGTCATTTTTTGTAATGATTATCATCATCACTGTTGGGAGAACCAGACTATGTATTTATAATAATACATACTAGGATGAAAGCTGATGTCTTGTAACAGCTTTCGCTTTCAATATATCAAACTTTTATTTCAAGTTTTCTCCATATCAGTTTGCAATTAATTATTGACTACTTTAGCTATAGTAATTCATTGCATGTTGATGTGATTTGGTTTATATGTTGTCCATATCTGATTTCTCTTATTTAAAAAATACAACGATTACTCTATTTCAATTTAATGAATACAGGTTTATCTTTTTCGTTAATTGAACTGTTCTGTACAAATTTTGCACAAGGATTTATCTGACTGTGATAATTTGTTAATCATAAGATTGTTGTAATTTTTTATGTCTTGTTTGTCCTGTTATTGATATTCCGAGAGCACAACTGCTTCCTGTTTACGAGAAGCTCGTGGAGAATCTGGTGCGGGTTTCCTCCCACCAAACAGCTAAAACAACTATTGCATGCAGGACAAACCTGGAGCGTTACTTCAGGTCAGTTTGCTATTCGTTATTTAATAGTTAGTTTATTAGTGTCATATAAGTAGTTTAGATAGATATATGTATAGTTTAGATTCTTAGTTAGAGTTGTTATTTTAGTTTCTTATCTTAGATAATTTTTATTTCAATTTCTTTCTCATAAAATTATAAAAACCAAAAAACAATAGCTTCGCTGTCTTAGGACAGTTTACAAATGATTTTTGTAGGTTTCCATTTAAATATGTAATCTGTAAATATTGTATATTTGTAATTGAATCTGATTCTGTTGATAATTAAACATTTAATTTTATAGAATTATAGTTGTATGATTTAGATAACAGATTGTATATATGTAGTTTAGATTTGTTTATTAGTGTGTTTTAATTATTGTTTTCATTTAGATTAGTTTTTTAGTGTAGTTTTCATTTGTTTTCTAGGATTTAGATCGGCCAACGAAGCCGCTAAACCCGTCAGGGTGGGTCATCCCAAACGGCTTGGGTTATTTAGACAACCCCAGACTGGATCCACTCTTCCAGTTGGCGAGTGTTCAATTTTTCCTCGTCAACACAACCTTAGCTGGGACACAGATCTGTTATTCTAACACTTAATAAAGCACTTAGCACAGTTGGTTCTTTAATATGCAGTCAATATCCACTTCATTGATAATACGGGGCTTTGCACCATTCACAATCATCTAACATATTAAAACACTTAGCATTGGTAACTACATCAGATCTAACAGACCAGACAATAATCCTATTCATGTGTATCATATCTAACAAACTACATATCATTATCACTTTAAGCATAAGTAGATTTATTCAGTCATCTCATAACACTTAGAAAAATGGGAACATAAACACATTGAGACAAGAAAAAATAAACACAACATATTATTTATGTGGTTCACCCCTGCCCTGGGGCTACGTCCACCAATTCTTCTTCTTTATTAGCGTCTTCAATTGGTTACAAGCACAGAGCCATCAAAACCCTACTGCGCACAGGACAGAAGATCTGTGCACCTCGCTAGATCCTTCTTCCTTGTGTTATAGAAAAAAGCCTTTTCCAACTTCCTACAATGACTTGAACTTATCCCTTCAAGTCTCATATAGGCACAAAGCACTTACAGACCTTACTTGCACTTAACATACATCACATAGATGTCGATCTATCATCTAACTCACTAGCTTACTATTTATAAATACAAAATAGGCCTAACCATGGGTAAAACCCATGGGCCAATATCCCAATCTGTTACATATTCCCAAAAAACCAAATGGACCCAAAAGTGGGCCGAGATCCCATGATCTCCGCTCCGTCTTGCACTCCTCCTTCGACGGTTGTCGAAGTACCAAAATAGGTCAATATGACCAAGAAACTCCCAAAACTTGGTCAAGGGCCAACAAAGAGACAAAATTTGTATAGGAAACTTATGTTGACCAGGAAGGAAACACGACATAAATATTCAACTCCACAATGGAAGAAAGAGAAGGGTAAATAGGTTTGGATGCCAAAAACTCAGTGCACTCATTGCAATAGGAGTGGACATCAAAAGGCTAGTTGTTGGAAGCTTAATCTGGAGCTTCTTCCAAGGAAGGACAAAAGGATTACCCATGTACTCACAAATGAAGAAATATTACCAGCGAAGCAAGAGGAACACCGTAAAGGAAGGAAACCATCCACTTGGTTTGGCCAGAAGTGGATGTCACAACTTCATTGTATTTTGCTTCCATTAATGTAATCACACATGTTGAAATGATGACCTGTTATAACATCATTTTTGTACAACATTGAGTTTTGTTTTTCTCTTTATGGGTATGTAATTAGTCAAAGTCCATTCTTGTAACCTTTTTGGGACCAAAAGGTCCTTTAGTGGGGACATGTGATCCAGATTCGAATCTAGGAGCTTGATGGGGCTCAGAAAGGCCTAAAAATCAATTTTCTCAGAATGGCTTCAAAATGGACGTGTGCATAGCCCTCATTGATACAAACCCAATGCAACTTGAAAAGGCTCAAAATTACATCATATGCTCCCGATATATCATTCTGTTCATTTTTCCAAATAGGAAAAAAGTCAAACAAGTCAACAGTAAAAGAAAACACCAACACTGACGTCAGCATGATGTCATGCTAAATTCATCATGATGATGTGGCAGTGTGACACATGGCAGAGGCATAGTTGGTAGGCTGTACATATGATGTGGCAGAGGTTCCATACAACTGATGTGGATCAACCAGGATGTGACACATGTCACCATTGGAAGGGTGACACGTGGCACGTTCGTATAGGTGCCACGTGGCTCTACCATATGATGACATGTGGCAGGCTACATCACTGACTGGGAAGAAAGGTGGCAGGTACAGTTTCTAACTGGAAAATATACATGGAACATCCGATGGTTGACTGGCATCAAAATCGATGAATGGGGTGGTGCCACGTGGCCCAGACGTGGGCTGCCATGTGGCACCAAGGTGTTGTTCATTTGGTTGCAAAATTGTATGAATTATAGGGATTCAAACATAGGACCTCTGTGGTCTTACCATACCACTTGCAACCACCACCATACATTACCACTTGCATGGAGTTATAACTCTTACCGTTGTAACAACCCAACCCCCGGTCGTGAGCTATGCCATATAACCACAATTGCTAATACACGGGGCACTCCACTATATGGTTGAGTCACAAGAGCGGGGCCATGGTTCTTGGTGTTTTTACCATAATACCTTGGGCTATAACCAATATCTGAGTGCAAATGATGGGTCGTGGTCCTATGAAATGTGCCAATGTGAACATAGTTTACGCACTAGAGGCAAGTGCAGGCTGCGCACTTGGCCATATATGTGCAATGTGACCATGTTTAGGGGGGATTACAACCATATTGGGGGGATTATCCCAAATAATATGGAAAAGTGGGTTTATTAACCATATTATAATGATTTTTATGAATATTATTAGCTAGTTTTTGGAGATTTTGGCTAATATTGGGAGATATTGGGATCTTTTTGAGGCCATATCTTAGGAGGAATTTGGGAGATGGTTACCAAATTTAGGCCGATATAAACCAGGCCTTATTGAGGCCATGGGATATCAATGGAGGTTCATAACAGGTTTATGATGCTATATTGTTGAGCCAAAGGCCATTGTTATGTAGGGAAGCTATTGAGGAACAGACCTTTGTGGGCCATTTATGGGAGCCTCGTTCATCCGATTTTGGTGGCGTCAGTTTTGATGGGTTCATGAGATATGGTAGAACATGAAAAGATCATTTTTGTAACCTTTTTGTACTATCATTATGTAGTTTTAAAGCTTCAAACATAAATAAGAAAATCCGACTAAGACAAGGCCTGTAGATGTAGCCAAAGATTATCGAACTCCGTTATCACATTTTTGATATGGTTTGTTGTTGTTTATTGATTTATTTTAGATATGGATATGTTTATATGTCTATGATAACTTCTCATATATACTTTCTCTTTCATTAATCTTCCTAATTGGTTAATCAATAGATGCATAATAACTCAACCATAGTCATGTAAAATATCTTTATAGATCAATAAATAGCATTCATCAATTCATAACCAGAGATGAGAGCATAGTAATGAATTAAATAAAGAACATCCATCCATTAGTAACAAGAGGAGAACAAAATTCATGTGTGTCATAGTCAATAACATATGGATTCATGATTACACTAACAAAGTATAGCTACACTAGGCTTTCAAAACTTGTGGTAAAGATTGAAAAAATGGCAAGAAATATGTACCACATATAAATTTAATAAACAATTTAGTCAGTATGTATGGTGTAGTAGGATATGAATAATTATTTTTTACGCTACTTTATACATGCTATTTTTTTTAGTAGAAGTTAGATTTGTAGTGATATTTTATTTTGTGAGATTTTTTATTTAATAAGTTAATTTTTCAATCAATATATAATTATTTTCTAAATATTTGAATCAATTTAAAATGGAACTAAACCTTTAAAAACAAGATTATATAATGCATGAAACTTTAATCATATTATGCATGAAACTTGGATCATATTATCCTTCAAATTTAACATGAACTTGGTTCATACTATCTTTCAAATTTAACATGAAAATAAGATTTGTTTAACTTATTCCTACCCTTTATTACATGCATACCATTAGTTTTAGTGAATACAAAGAAAAACCTCCCCACCTAGGTTAAATTCCTATAAGTGACATGTTGATGATTCTTAATGGAGTATGGTTGTTCTGGCTTAATCACCTGATGAAATGTTTGGTCACCCCCATGTTCCTCATTACTTTTTGGGGGGCATATCTTTTGTGGATGTAACATGTACCAACAGTGTCGTGAACCACATTAAAAAAAACATGTGCAATCATGCTAAATGATATTGCGACAACCGTTGCTTTGGATGGATCCATTAGGTCAATAAATTGCTTCAAGATTTTGAATAATGCACACCTTTTCACGTAATTATTGGATCAAAGAACTTAAGATCTCTGGAAGATGAGAGCGAGGAAAATGGAACATATATTATAGCTTGCGGTGGAGATTCTACATGTATTTTTGTTATTAAAATAAATATTGTGGAAATGGAAAGCGAAGGATATGAATGTGCGATGTCTTGTGAGAAGGCCTTTGGATTCTATACAAACTCACAATGGTAGATGAGACCATAATCACTTACTATGCCCAAAACCCTAAAACCCAGTTCATGGATTCTCAAGAGAGGCAACTGCTATTGCCAAATTTTATTCGATCATGTTGCTAAAAAACCTTTCAAGCAATGGGTAGAAGAGGTTGCATCAACTTCATTGTGAATGAAAATGAAGATCTGATTGAAGAAATTCAACTTATGATAGAGGAAGTATTCCCTCAACATCTCCATATGTGGAGATTTTTATGGCCATATGTTCTCCCTCAAGAAAGATCAGAATCAAGACAATAGAGGTTGGAGATATTTGTGTATTGACTTTATTACTTCTTAAATTGCCAATAATAACTTGTGAGAATATGTTGTGTCTTTTGGATATTTGTGTGAATATTCAGAGGGAATAGCTACAACAACTGTTCTTTCCACGAGAATAGTTTTCATCTCCAAGAAGATATTTAGAGTCTCACAAGATGCAACCGAGAAAGCACCACATGAGAGGATTTCATCATAATTGCTCGATCAAATATTTTATTTTTCTTGGTCGAATATAATTTTGGGTATATATTGTTAATGGGTAATGGATTATTGGTTGTGTTAAGAAATGGACTTATATGCAAAATTTATACATTGAAGTCATATCTCACCCATATGAATATGTTCATGTGGTTGATTCTTCAGAAGTCTTGTGATTTCCCTTTCAGAATGCATGGGCATGAGTAGTTGAATCAATAATAATGTAGGTTCATAAGGGGTAAATAATATATGACATCCCATTTCATCATTTGAAAAACAAGTTTGTTTGAATAGACTTGGAGGAGACTCTTTCAGTTGTAGGCAATGTGTATTTATTGATATAGGTAATGTATTTATTGAGATAGGTAATAGCTCATTCTTAAGAGGAAAGTATGGTGATGCCCATTATTCATATGGAAATTTTTTGATGTTCCTTTCATTTTCATTGTTGAAGGTGTCGTGATATAATTCTTATATGCATTCCCCCTCTTTTTTTTTCAGGTGGAGAAAGAATTAAATTTGTCTCATGCTTGATAGAATGAATATTTTGGAAATTATAGTTTGGGGATCAATAGAGTGGAACGTGTGACCTCTCTAGCTTCTGGAGAGATATCTCATATTGGCTCGTGATTACTTGAGCTAACCCTAGAGGTTGTTAATGAAATATATATATGTTAACACTAAAACCAAGTAACATGACGGATAATATCAATTAGAGATGGATTAAATGTTTTATAATGAAAACATTTTAATAGTGCAAAACTTGATGAATGATTTGCAATTAAAGGGATTTGATCATTAGTGGGTAGCCACATAAATTTTTTAAATGATAACTATTATGTATATGCATATGTTTTATATTAAATTGATCATTTGAAATTTACTAAGTGAATAATAATAAATTAATAGGATGCATATAATAAATAATAGTAGTGATCAATCTCAATATGTGTTCTATAATGTTTTTTGATCCACACTTAATAACATTCCCATGTTTTCATATTTATCATATGAGAAAGGAAGTTAAGTTGATTTCAAATACCGTTCAAACCTTTAACACAAGATATTGCATTGAAGGTCATTAGTTGCCTCTTTTGCTTTTTGATATTAATAGTTTATAAGTTTTTGGTGGTGAGAGTTGTTCCTCACAATTCTCTTTATATTCTATTGCATGTTCTTGGTTTTAATGTATTGTATCTATAAATTCATTCTATATTTTTTCTCCAAGTAAAACCTTGCGGAAAACCCTCCAAGTACTTCTCCATGATACATGGATGCTAAACGGGGTAAATATTTCGTCCTAATTATGAAGCCTAACCCTAAGGGAGTCAATATATTTGAACACAATATAGATCATGATCACTTCAGCTAACCCTCAAGTTTGTCAATGCATTTTGTAAATCTTAACATATAACCAAAAATGATGATGAATAATAACAATGGTTTTAATTTGCAAATACTAATAGATAAATCACATTGAAGCAAGAAAAGTGGTGGAATTCATCTTATAATTGAGAACCTCTTTTACAACATTATAATATGAATTTTGAATTTTTTTTTGCACTATTTTATTGTTAAATCATTTGAATGGATAATTTGTAGTATATCATTGTTGAATGATGCACGAGATCAACTTTCTCTATATTAATGCATTGAATCATTTTTAACTATATCATTACTAAAGTCAATTCCCTTTATTATTTTTCCTTATATCATTGCTAAAATTAATGTAACTACTTGGTTTCTCTTAAGCATATTTCATGCATATCATATATTATATTAGTGTTAAAATCAATGATTGTATTGTCACCAAATCAATGCATTAGAAAATTTTCACTTTTCTTATAAAAGTTCAATTCTTAAAACTAGGTTACTATTTGTTAATCTATAACTTCTTTCAAATAGAAATACCATTACTAAAAAATGTTTTTTCTCTTTCTTAGTTCACGTAATTTGGTTATTTTCTTAATAAAGGAACATAAATCCTACATATTGGAAGGATATCTTTCCCACATAATAAATGATGTTTGCTTCCTTTATTTTTTATCCATTTCAATTATGTCTCACTGAAACCAAAACAATAAAAATCCCATTTATTTTCCAATGATTTTTGGGTTTTGTAATTACAATTTCCAATATTATAATTCCCAAATGTGTATGTTTTTCATAATTACAATTCCCAATGCAAAAGAAGATTTACATAATTACAATTCCTAATGCAAGGTTGAGTGGTTAAATTACAATTTTGGCCTAGCATACTAATTTATACCAAGTAGGTTCTTGTTTTCACATAATTTGGCACTTGGGAAAAGCCTTCACAAGATGCTAAAATTGTGTAGCAATTGTTGGATTATTAAGAGGGCGATGAATCCATAATGAGAAATTTATACAACTTATTAATCCTTTTAACCATAGTGTATATTCTTTTAACCTATTCAACATTGTTCATCATTTCATCGTCAATATATTATAACATCATAAACATTAACATCCATCAATTCATAATGAACAATAATAGACACATCCACACAATACACAATACACCAATATTTTACGTGGAAACCTAATGTGGGAGAAAACCATAGAATTCTTTTCTTATATGTCAAAGAATTACATGCAAGGAAGCACCAACTTCCAATTCTCCGACTCCAACCAAAAGGAGTTTGCAACCACCCGATTCTTAGGCTCCAAACTCAAGGAAGCTCCAACTCCCTAGTTCTCCTGATCCAACCAGAAGGTGGATACAACCACCTATCCTTGCCCTGTCCAACCGCCCTGAAATATAAGTGTCAAATAATTGATGAATGACTGCCACACTGTCACTGTGAAATATACTACTGTAAAATTGTACCAATCTATGAAAACAACTTGTAACCAACCTATACCAATATCCTTTCACAACCTATACCAACAACCTGTACAACCAACTTGTCACAACCTATACAACCAACCTATCACAAGATGTATCAATCAATCTATACCAATCAACCTGTATTATCGACCATGTACATCAATCACTCACACAACCTGTACCATCACAAGTGAATCAACTATGCACAAGACATCCTATCACAACAACTTGTCACATCAACCTCATCAACCAAATCAAATCAATTCACCAAGATTAATCACCAAGACAACTCTCAACCATATGCACAATATCACCAAGATGTGCATCAACCAAGAATACTCACAAACATCAACAAGATGTACCATAATCAAGATGTGATTCTAAAAGTATACCAAGTCATATATGCCACATCATCCATAAACCATGTTCCAACAATACTTCACAAAGTATCCAACAAGATTACCAATAAGTGCCTCTAACAATGTACCAAGCATGTACCAATCATGTATCAACAACAACTCTAACTATGCCTAATCAGAATACACCAACATGACCATACCATACACCTAATGCATGTGCCAAATCATCAACTATATGTCTCAACCTGTACCCAACATGTACCTCAAACATATTCCAAAGATAAATGCCAATATAAGCAACAAGATTCCTCTAGAAATACATCACAATATCCATAGGTCAAATATGATAAACCCTCATATCAAACCATGTATATCAACCATGTACATTAACACCATATCATTTAGAAATCATATACCATATCATTCCATACACCTATACCAATAAACCAATAAATGCACCAATGATGTATCTCAACAAGTAGACCTCAACCTACATGTAGAATACATCCAATATGTACCACAAAATATATACCAAAATCTCACCAAGACATGCCTCAAGCATGTATCATGCATGACCAAATGTAACCATCAAAAAATTCATATAACCATACCTATAACTCTGTAATAGACTTGGTGTATGTGATCACAAACATGTAAACCTTGTTCAACTTCAACACCAAGAGAATATCATTTTCATCAAACTTTACCTAAGTTTCACATGACTATTTTTTGGATTAGTCAACAAACCTAACTTGAAACAAGCATAACTCTGTAGATGAAATGAATAAAGGTATGAAAATGATACAAAATATTCTTTATGGTTGACATCAACCTAAAATATCAGTCTCCAAGGGTTGACATCAATGAAAACCAACAATCCAAACTGGTTGTCCATCAATCTAAACCAACTGTATGAAAATATTCCCCTTTGGAATTGATGGAAACACCAACATTGACGGAAACACTTAGTCATGATAAAATCCATGCTCATACTCCTCATCAATTTTTCTATCTCTCCCACTTTGACATCAATGGAAAAGGGTATCTCTCCTTTGGGCTTCTCCCCCTTGACTGAGCTCTTCTTAGGGATGCTCCCCATTTCTGCACTATCTTTTGGGATGCTTCCCTTATCTAAATTCTTTTGATATTTCTCTATGTTTCCAATCCTTTGATTACTCTCTCTCCCTGCATCTAAAGAGTCTCTCCCTCTTTGGAAAAGGGTATCACTCTAATGCAATACTAAATTCATGATTCTCATGCTCCCCCTGGAATCATGCCTTTTTTCTCTCTCCAAACATATAACTCTCTATCCATGCATTTGATGAATCTCTCCCTTCACTTCTCTATAATATGTCATGTAGAGGACATGTAGGGATTCTTATACTTTCTTCCTTTTGGAGTTTTTTTTTCCATTCGTGTTTCCTTGTGTAATCAACCGACATATATGAAAAGAATTCAAGAATAAGCATTCAAATATTCCTATTTCATTATCATCCATTATGATAATTTTTTTTATATTTGAATGACTCTTTGAACCAATTTATGAAACAATATCTGAATCCAATTTCATATATCTATCCAAACATGCTAAGTGTTCTTGCTAATACATCTCTATCCATATTGTCCATGACCCTTTTACACAACTGTCCATAATGTCGACCCATATTTCATTGTACTATCATGAAGTATTCACTACTACAACTGATCAATATGTCATATTGTACTTCTGCTAACTGACTGCTCTAAATCTGTCTACTTGAACTCTGCAAGATGCTCGAAGAATGGTTCTCTAAACTGTCTCAACTATGGCATAGACTCCCCCTGTATAATATTCATATTACCAGGGAGTATCCAAGCTAGATGGCTCATAAAAATACCTTTCCAATGCAGTCATCATCCTCGTTGGTAGACTCAACATCTCTATGAAATATGGCTTATTTATTTCTATCTGTGGATTCATCATGCACTACAATTCCTGAAAGTACAATCTCTTGAACCTGTTCCTTATTTACATGCTCTTCTTTTCTTTCATTTCTTCTCCAAACCTTTATGTATCTGACATCTTCCTTTTTCTTTGTAGATTTGTATTCATCTCGTATTATTGTCAATCTTTCCATCTCTGGGACTTGGTCTTTGTTCACATGTTCTTCATTATGATATTTCTTTCCTTGTATTTCTTGTACTATATAAAGTCTTTTTATTTCTGGAATTTAATCTTCTTTCACTTGCTCTTCAGGGACTTGTTATTTATTCATGTGCTCTTTTTCTTGTTCTTTTCTTTTCCAAACCTTAGTATATATGATATTTTTTTCTTTCTTCATGGATGGCACTGTCATGGTTCTACAATTATGAGCTATATGTCCATAGTTGTTTCATTTGTAACATTCAATATTATGTGGGGACACATAAGTATTTATTTCTTGAGTATTTATTTCATAATCCCTACAATCTGCAACGTTATGTCCAAATTTAGTACAATAAAAACAATGACCATAAAAGGAATTTACATACCTAGGAGTGAATGATCTTCTTTGAGGTGTAGTCATTATGAAATCATGCTTTGGTTAATCAAAATCTTCTCTTCCATTGATTCCTTCATTATGAGTGAAGCTTCTTGGTTGTCTGATTCCATCTCTTCTATAGTATTCTTCTTGAGTCTTCTATCCTTTTGGAATATTCATCTTTATGGGATTGCATTCTTCCTTCTTTATAGAACCTTTGATGAATTCTGCATAACTCTCATGCTTCTCTTCACTTTTTCTTTCCGATGACCTATGAAATTTCTCTTCAACTATCTTTACTGATTATGTGGATGCTTATTCAATGTTTTTCTTGAGCTTGACAACTTTTACTCTTAACATAACAACTTCTTCTTCAAGCTTCTCACAATCCTCTTATTTCTTCTTCATCTATATCTTCATTACTTCTTCAGTTCTTCTTGCTTCTTCAAGTTGGATCTTCAAGGTGACAATTTATTCTTCAAGTTCTCTTTCTTGTTGAATGTATACTACTTAATTTGGATTTTATGTCTCATCACTTTGAATTTTCAAATACGGACATTCAAATTCAATATGTCCTCCTTTTTCACATTTAAAGAAGAAAAACATACTTCTATTGATTTCGTACTCTTGTTCCTCTGAATTTGTCTGACATGATGAACATCTTTCCTCTTGTTCTGTACCTGCATCTTATTTGGAGTTCTCTAAATCTGTGATGGGTGAATAATATATATTATGTAACTTATCCCAAAGTTCTTTAGCTGATGGACATTTACCCACTTTGTCCTTTATTGAATCATATATTCCTTTCAAAATGAAATGTTGATTAAAGTTGGTTTTCATTGATGTCAACCTTTGAAGAAAGCCCCATGGCACAAGGTTTGGGTAATGGACCCAATATTGTTTGATGTAAATATGACTCATTATTGTCTTTTCATGGTTGATAAGAAGTAAAAATGGATGAACTCCAAAGTGGTCCCTTTATGGTGAAATCCCTCATGGGAAGATGCTTTACGGAGTGAGAGATCCCATTCTTATTTGAGGAGAAATGAGATGAAGGACAATGAATTTGTGATCGAAACTATCCTAGATGGATAGTTATTTTCATTTCACTTCTAGTGGTATGTGGAATGTCACATAACTCCTCACGATTAGATATTTATGACCATATGAAGTTGGAGAACCCTCACGAGTCTTATGGAATCCCCCAAGAGTGAAAGTGCTTTGCAAAAATAAACTATTTTAAATCAAGAAGCCCTAAAATAAGGAAAGTGTAAGGCTACATGAAGATATAAATAAGAGACAAAGATCACTCATAAAAATACACTTGTACATATTGTAAATCTATTTTATTGTGTAAAGCTTCTTGTAAATACTTGTGGATAAATTTGAAGTGGTGAACATCTGAGGTAGCATGAAGGGTTGACGACGAAATTCTCAAATTCATAGAAAACCCTATTTTCCGAGGTGTACATAGGTTGTCTGTCTATAGGGTGAGTACACGTACATGGGTTGGCTTTGTATAGGGTGCATACGTACGCGGGCGGGATGTGTATAGGGTGCGTACGTATGTGGGCTGACTGTGTATAGGGTGCGTACACGTACGCGGGCTGTCTGTGTATAAGGTGAGTACGTACGTGGGTTGGATGTGTATAGGGGGAGTACATGTTGATAAAGACATGAAAATTGAGAAGATGAAGGTGCAGAGGTTCTATATTCTGAGATCAAGCTCCCAGGAAGGTCTAGAGTGCTCAGATACATCAGATCCATCCATTGGTTCAAAATGTATGTCTTATTTCTATGAATAGTTGGATTTTGATGTATGCATGAGGAATGGCAATGGAGATTTGAGGATTCTCCCTAGAGAGACTAGTGGCTACATGAGCTCTTATGTATAAGTCAGATCTACAGAAATATAGTGCTGGTATATTTATCATTCATACTTCTTATTGAGGCACATCTTGTATTTCTTGGCATATGGCTAAGAGTTTTTATGGTACATGGTTAAGATCTTGTATTTATTGATGTATTGAGAAGTTGAATATCAGAAAAGGGTTGATGAATAAGATCATGTGAGGGATATTATACTTGTTCATGATTACACATACCTATATGGCACATGACTAGAGAGAGACATACTTGTCTTGAGTATAGGTTGTGCATGAGGATGCATGAACAGGGTACAGTTACAGTCTGGATACAATGATAGGTTATAGATCTATGTGAAAGAAGTTACAGAGGGTCAAAAGTATTCAATTGAAAGGAAACCCTAGTTTCAGAAGGAATACGTAGGCTGCATAACAGATAGGGAGCGTACATACATGGGTTGCACAATAGATAAGGCACATACATACGTGGGCTGCATCACTATAGGTCATGTATCTGTTGTGTTTTTGTAGATACATTTTCAGTTCAGGTACATATTGATTACAGGATAGTTGTACGGAATGGATACAGGTTGATACAGTTGTACAACAATATATCTCACAGTGACAGGTTGACAGTGGTTCCATCATTCTACTACTACTTAAGGGTGGCAGGATGGGGCAAAGATAGGTGGTTGTAGTTAACTTCCAGTTGTAGCCGGAGAACTTAGGGGGCTGTAGCCTCCTTCTGGTTGTAGCTAGAGAATTGGGGAGTTGGAGCTTCCCTCAGGTTGTATCCTGAGAAACTAGGGGGTTGGAGCCTCCTTCCAGTTGCAGCTGGAAAAAAAAGGAATTTGGTTCTTCCAATAAATGTAATTCTTCAAGACATATAAGAAAAATAATTCCATGGTTTTTTCTCTATGTGGGTTTCCACGTAAAACACTGGTGTACTGTGTATGTGTGTGAATGTTCATTTATTATTGCTCATTATTGGATAATAATTCTACATCGATATAACACTTGGATTATTTGGAGAAAAGAATTATAATTACGCTATTACTAATTCACCCTCCCTCTCAGTAATCCAACAATTGGTATCAGAGAAGGTTCCTTTAGAAATCAGTTTAACCACTAAAAGGTAGATCATGGAGAGTACCAACTCATATAAAAATGGAAAACCACACTTTGATGGACAAAAGTATGCTTTTTGGAGCATAAGGATGAAGACATATATACAGGCACATGGGTTTGAAATTTGTCAATCAATTGTAGATGGATACACAGTACCAACAGTTCCACCAACAAATGACAAAGAAGTGAAACTTGGTCAGAATAATTCCAAAGCTACAAGTTCATGGATCTGAAACTCCTGTCCGCAAGAACTTGTTGCTCTACGTGATCCTGCTCCGTTGTATAGTAATTGGCTGCCATCGATCGATATCCCTTTCCTATCCCAATGATCTCCCTTCCACCCAACCAATCGATAGCGCTCCGCCTTTCCTCGTCGTGAGTGGCCTATCAGAAGATACTTACTGATTTCGTATTTCCCATTAGGTTATTTGATGATTACTGAATTGAAAGGATTACCTCAATCTGTGCTATATAAAAAATGAAAGTAAACCGGATCCGACGATAGATTAGACCTTTTCTCCGGCAGATCCCTATTTCAAGGCCAAAATAGATTTCCCTGACGATACTCCGAAGAAGCACTTTAGAGGGTTCATCTTCAGGTTGTGTTGCCTAAGCCTAAGGAAGACTTGTCGTAAATCTGCCAAGTGGTCGCCCCATCCCATGAGCTAAAGATCCCAGCCCGGAAGCCTGGACCCCCTAAAAAAGACAACCGGTTCGGGGTTCGGGTACCTGTTCTTCTATCTATGTTTGATGAGATCCTTTGGATGGATTCAGGAAGGCGGAGAGAGTCCGGCCTTCTCCCTTGATCCGGTGAACTCAGGTAGAAGGCCTGCTTTCCCGCTTTCCTGAACGCATCTCCATCCCAACTGATCTCTGATCCATTGTCTAACTGATCCGGTTACCTGCTGACTACACATGACACTTACCTGAATGCATGTTAACTCCATCCGTCATATTACGTCTATTCTTTACGATGCACTATTTGCACGTGACGAGAAAGACGTTCGGCTCAATACATCCCTCATAGGCTGCTCAGGCCGACAAATCACCTGTGGAAAGAGGGATCGGTAGATGGTGCTGAAATAGAGGGTGGATCGGGACAAATAGTAACTTAGGCACTATTTTCTTTTATATAAAAGAAAGCGCGATAAGTTCCTGGTGGGTATAACCCCTTAAGGAAGGTTACAAAGCACGCGTACTTTCGTTTTCAAGCGCCACGGTCAAGGTGAGGCACGAACCGCCCCAACTCGATTGACTCATCTCAACCGGGAACCGACGATAGGCCGAAGGAACTGTGATAGGCAGAGAGAATCAATTCCTGATCATCCGTAACGGGTCTTCCTTCTTTCCGGATTCCAGTGAAATGAATGCAAGCTCCGCCTGGTCAACTGGCTTCCCGAGAACCAAGCCGGCTACTAAAAGGACTTTAAATGGATAGCAGAAACAGGGGATGGATGTTTCTCTGCTACTTGAACCACGGGCATTGGATTTGGATCTTTATCCGTATGTAAATGGCTCTGGGGATCTTGGTCATTCCCCCCTTCTTCCCTTTTTATATTATTTCCTTCTCCCTCCACCTCTGTTGTGCCCGATAGACTTTGAATAGGGAGGGGCGAAGCCTCACCCGCGCCTAAGCCTAGAAGTAAGTTCCCTGCCGAAATACTTCGTAGCTTTATGTCCCGCTACGCGCCTATTATGGAGAGGGAGCGAACCAAAGAACTGCCTTTTCTCCCTACCGCCAAGGAAAGGGATGGGATCGAACCACTTACAAGCTTGTTTTAGTCATATCCATCCTCTCTTTTTTGAGGATCCGCCGACATGAGCGAACCAAAGAACTGCTTATTCTACCGGGCGGGGAAGGAAAATGAAATAAGCGAGGGCATGCCGGAGCTAATAAAATAATAATACGAGTTGGGTAACGTTCACTTGAAATAAGAATAGTAGGGGGTTTGGTGGATCGGTCCCCTCCCCTGACTATCAAATGATTTTCTGGTGCTTCCACTTTACTAAAGGAACTAAAAGGCCGATATGCTTATTGATGGAAGGGGTTCTACTTTCCAAGCCTAATTGGGGCATG
>JZKD02S0984483.1:310310-359416 GCA_000966675.3 Picea glauca
ATAGAAAGACAGAGGAAAAAACACAAATTGCTGACCTAGAGAGGGCAAAGGGTAAATCGCTGGGGTTGGAGGTAAAGAAGCAATTCACTCACTTAGAGGGGCTGCTTGCTCGAGGGTTGGTCTACCCGTTCGTGATAGAAGAAGCGCCCCCATCGCGGCGAGTCGGCGGGGGAGTCATTGGATGGAGCAGGCCCAAAGGAGAAGAAATAAACGACTGAAACATGGTGATAGTAACATAAAAAGGCAGGACTGAACCTGATGCGGTAACCTCGCTACCTCATCTGATGAGCTGATGAACCAATCAAGTGGGTTAAATTAAAGTGGTGGTGTTGGAATCTCTCATCCTTTTTAAAAAAGGGGATTTGGCTGAAATCGATTTTCCACTAGGAAACGTGCCACAGCACTTTTGTTTTGGTTCGACCGATTACCCTCAAGCCCTCAAACCTCCTTCTTATTTACTCACGGCCCGTCTCCGCTCTTCTCTTTGAACTTCGAACAGGAACTGTCTCGTGCTTGTAACGATCCTGGCTACCGGCCCCTACGCTAGTCACGATACTGTAATAATTCACTTTTGAATGGTCTCAATGAAACAATATTCACCAAATTTGCACATTGTAAATACGCTAAAGAGATTTGGGACAAGCTTCAAAATATTTATGAAGGAGATACAAAAGTCAAAGAAGCAAAAATTCAAACTTACAGAGGTCAGTTCAAACAACTAAAAATGAAGGATGATGAGAATATTGCAGCCTACTTCTTAAGAGTTGACAAAACAATGAATGCAATCATAGGATTGGGAGATTAAATCGAAGAATCTGTAATTGTTCAAAAGGTACTAAGATCTCTTCCCATGAGATTCAACCCTAAGATATCAACACTAGAAGAAATATCAGATCTAAACTCAATATCCGAATTGGGAACAAGAATAAAAAGGCACAAAATGTTCTACTGGTAGAAGATATGAAACATAATCTTCTAAGTGTGAGTCAAATGTGTGACTGAGGTCATAAAGTTACTTTCGATTCACAAAAGTGTGAGATAAGAAGAGAAGGTTCAGGGAAATTGGTTGGTACAGCTGCAAGAACTTCAAGCAACATATATGTGTTAAGTGAAATTGGAAATGAAAAGTGTTGTCTAGGAAAGGAAGATGAAAGTTGGATATGGAATAGAAGAATGGGTCATATGCATTTTGATAACCTTGTCAAAGTCAACAAAAGAGAAGCAGTTAGAGAAATTCCCTAGATCACAAAACCAACCAACACTTTATGCAAGCATTGTCAACAAGGAAAGCAAACAAAGACCAGGTTCAAATCAAAGGAATATTCAACAACAAGACCACTGGAAATTGTGCATACTGATCTATTTGGACCAACTACAACAAAGGGCTTAAAAGGTGAGAGATACTTTATGTTATTAGTTGATGATTATACAAGAATGAATGCAGTTTGTGTTCTCAAGAACAAGTCAGAAGATTTTGAAAACTTCAAGATATACAAGGAAATGGTTGAAAACGAGATGGATTCAAGAATCAAATGCTTGAGATATGATAATGGAGGAGAGTTCACTTCAAAGGAATTTATTGACTACTGCAACAGTCATGGAATAAAAAGGCAATTCTCTGTTACTAGGTGTTACACCTCAAAATTACTCACTTTGTTAGTGTCGCAAGTGTCGTCATTACAAGTGTCGCATCTCGACCACAAATGTTATAAGTGTTGCTAACATCATATTGCCTTATTGCCTATGTCATTCCTCCAACAACATGACAGAGACACTTAGGGCACATCAAAGACTAGTTTTGAAGAGGAGGAATCAGTCTACTAGAAGTATAAGTTTCTTGCTATTGAAAGAACCACTAAAAAATGAGTTTCAGAGGGGAGCTCTACCCCATACCACTGTCAGGAGCACTGGTGCTCCATGTCCTTATTTGGGGAGTTCTATAGCACTCTGATGCCCTTTTTGAGGAGCGCTACCACTGTTAGAAGAACTGACGCCTGCTGTCCTTCTTTTGGGTAGCGATATAACGCTCTGATACCCATTTTGGAGGAATGCTACCTATTCTGGGTGAAATTTGGTTTGTTGAGAAGAATGAGGGAAAGATCCCCTCATTATCTGAAGGTGGTTGGTTTTGAATCCTTGGTCAAGCCATGATCTTAGGGAAGATCCATAACTGAAGGAGGAAAATCCTCAACTCACTCCAAAGATATCTCAAGTGGTTGGGCCTCTCCAAGCCTATATAAACAGGACTTATCATGGTGAAAGGGAATGGATATTGAGAATTATACCAAAATTATGATCTCATGAATGGTATTGGAACATCAACATTCTGCCTGTGGACTGTTTAAGCAAGGGTTTGGACAAGGGGAACTTGGTGAAGCTGCTGCACTCACATCTATGGTTGTAAGTTTTCCTCATTGTTGTTCTCATTAATGTAATATGCTTGGCCTGTTTCTTTCAATTCTATGTTTGATCTCAGATGAATTTGTCTCTAATAGATAGATCTATTTCAAGCTAATCTTAGTAGAGTAGGATTTTGTTTGTACTTTTGTTTGTCTATAGGGCTTATCAAGGAGTTTAAGATTGGAGCTCAACTCGGATTGTGCAGGGACAAACACCGGTAAAAAGGTACTTCTTTTCTCCTTCCTCCTCACACATTATTTTATCTAGATCTAAAAGGAATTCAGTGTCCATGATAAGAATCTTCTGTCTTAAGAGTTAAGAGTCTAGCTCTCAAGAGGAGATTTACTTGTTCGTAGGGAGATTTTTCTACAACAGAAATTGGCGACTCCACTGGGGAACAAATCGAAACTTTTAGTTTTGGTTTTCCTCATAGACCTTGTCTTAACCTTTGTTCTTTTTAGACCTTGTTCACCCCGTATGTTTGATTTCATATGTTGATTGAATCCTTATTCCATCAAATTCATCTTGATTGCCAAAGTTTGACTAAATTTTTGGCTTTTTTGGACATTTTTCTGAGTTGTGGAATCTTGGCGCTCCCTTGCCTATGTTAGCAGAGTGTTGGCACTCCCCCTTGGTATTATACAGAGTGTTATAATGCTCTGGTGTCCCTTACACCAGAGCGCCAACCTTTCTTTGTAAAAAAACCCTTCCATAATTGTATTTTCTGAAATCCAATCTTTGGTTTTCCTTTGCTCAGCTTCTTTGTGCTTCAATGCTTCTTCCTATTGACCTTTGGCACTCTGCATTCTGACAAATAAGAACTTCGCTATTCATATTTTGTGACCTTCTTCCCTATTTTGAGTTTTTCTATTGTTGAGAACTTGGAATCGATCCACTGCTTTCTTCTCTCTTATCCGACTGAGCGGGAACTCTGGTGAAGGGCATCAGAAATCTGTGAATCATCTCATTTGGTTCTTCGAGGTCATTGTTATTAAACATCTCTCTTTTGTGTGAATTGTTTGATTTTCTTTGTTATCTTTTGTTTTCTCTTTGCTTCTTGTTTCAATCATAGCAAGAGGGTGTGTTGTTTGTGAGAAATCTTCTTATGCTTGTCCGAATCTCCTTGATCTGAAAGGGTAATTAGCAGGAGAATTTTTGCATTGAATTAATCATCATTCGCATACAAACAACAAAGATACATCTTAGTGATTGGTTTGCATATTAGAAGGCATTTCTGAATTTTTTAATCATTACATTGAATTCGATTGAGAACAAATTGATTGAGGACATTCCATATTAGTGTTTGATAGTGAAAACGACTCTTTCCATTTCCCTTAAATAGGCGTTCATTGAAAATAAATGATTTCTTATCATCTTTTATGAATCTTTTTGGGAATTGAGTCATCATTCCATCAGTTTCACTTTCATACACCCTTTGAGTAAAGAATAGTTATAAAATGAATGCTAATTAAAAATTATCTAGAACATTTTTTTTTTGTTTTTAGGATCTTCCACCAATAGTAGACTAGGGTTAGCACTTTGGATTAGGCTGTGAGTACAACTCTCGAAAGTTTTCAAAAAAAACATTAGCATCCTGAGCTAGGGAGAGTCAAATCCAATTGTCGTATTGGTTTTCTGGGATCCCCCTCTCACACAGGGGTTACGCACAGGGTTGCATTCAGGTGAATTACAGAGATTATCCCTCCATGGTTCAACTGTTTGTAGTGATTGGATCGTATATTGGGGTTCACTTGAAGGTATACCTATGATTATGTGTGGGATACTCTCGGGTTGATTTTAGACTTGTTATCGTGCCCATACGTTTCGAATAGGACTGTCGAATGTACCTACCTAGGGACTCACTGCGAATTGGTGTCGTTAGTTGTCATAATCTTTCGGTACTTACACAAGGTGACAGTGAAGGGAAGTCTCACTGTACCTGGAATAAACATTGGTCAAACTCACTCGGGATCCTTGGAGGGTAAATCCACAATTACTGCGTGGAAGCTTGCACCAAGGTGAAAGTCCGTTAAGCAGGTCACCATTGTAACTATTTCACCATATCCTAGCCCCTTCTCGACTTGATCATGTGACGTTGGATTTCATCACCAACTAGTACGATCATTGAGAGAAGTTTTGTTTGCTTGGTTGATTCCTAGATTTTATTAGCGTATGCTATTTCTTTTTGTTAGTTGGCCCTAGATTTTCAGTGTGTTCTGTTATTCTCCACAATTGAGCCTATAGACAATAAAAGTCTTCGCCAATCATGTGGGATGCAAGGGATGCCTCTAGAAGGCTATCAGCCCTTACCTCCTAACCCTCCAGAAGCCAACTACAATAGAGAGGTAGAAAATCAATCTGACACTGGAAGTGTTATTGCTCCTCTATTAGATAACTCAGAAGGCGCTTTGGTTACGGTTGAAAATATCACTACATCTGTGTCGGTAACCCCTCTTGAACCACTTTCGGTTCGTTTAGACTCCCTTGGGAATGTCATAGACGAAGAGGTCGCACTATTACCGGAGAGGACTTTTACCGAAACATATATGGGATCCGCAAAACCAATATTTAGTGATGAGTATAGGACTCATGTTCATCCTAGCACCGCAGTAGATACCAATCCCACACCTACTCATTCTGTATGGATGAATTCATCGGGACATGATCTCTATGAACATTTCGAATCCTTTTGACAACCCTTTCATCCTCATGACCCTCCTAGTGAAACAGGACCATCCGGTCAAACCATGAATCACCTAGTCGATCAGGTTATTAACCCTACTATTGTGCCAGCACATGTCCATCCTAATGATGGACTCATAACCTCTACTAATCCCCAAGGCACTTAAATATCTACCCCCATTTCTACAATCTTTTACTCTACAGTTCCACATGTTCCACATGATCCTATTGGGACATGTTTTCAGCCGAGAATGCAGACCCCTGCTAGCCCAACACAACCAGCTGGAGGGAAACCACCATCTAAATAACCTTTCCCTCTTAGAGGACTACCTTTCCATGGCAGGCCTACCCATCCTGGGGGACAACCCCCTTTTCGTGCTCCTCCTAGAGGGCACCCTCCATTTTCCAATCATACCCTGGTTGTAAATCCACCGCTAGCAGGGGGGCAACCTTCGTTTGCTGGAAACCTTTCACAATCCTGGGGAGTATCTTTAGGAGGCACGTTCATTCAACCCCACATTGGGGGGCACTCATCTCATAATCTAATAGGATGAGTATCAAATCCTATTCCTTCCAGAACATCTTACGGACAACCTTAAGTAGGTGGCATCCCAAACACCACCTGGAGTTCTCCAGGACCATAGTATTTTCCTCCTCATGGGTCTAATGTGTATCCACCTCCAGGATCTACTCCTTACCATTCTCAAGGGAAAAATGTTTATCCTCCTCATGGGCAAGCAAATCACCTGGCCTATAATTCTCATAACCCACTAGGTTATGCAAATGTTTCTCATCCACCATCGAATCCTACTTATCCTGGCCAACAACAAGCGTATGTAGGAGGACCTACTAGTTACAACTATCCACCTAACCTAGATTATGGTCCTACTAGTGTTCCTATGCTGCACCAATATCATCCACAAATTAACCGACAACTACGTTTCCTTGCAACCTTGGATCTCCTAGACTTGTCTCAGTTAACTAATGAACCCATTTTTCATTCACTGGTTTGGCCAGTCATTCTAGCTAAACTTCCTTCTGATATTCCGAAATTTGACGGAAAATCTGGTGAAGATCCAAACAACCATGTGATGACTTTCCATTTGTGGTGTTCATCAATATCCCTCATGGATGATTTTGTACATTTTCATCTTTTCCAGTGAATACTTACAGGCTCGAAAACAAAGTGGTATATTGAACTACCACATGCTTATTTTCATAATTTCAATTCCCTTTCCATGTCTTTCCTCACACATTTTCAACTACCTATTCACTACGAGATGAGTACTGAACTCTTGACCTCTCTTCGTCAAATTAACTCTGTGCATATCTCTGACCATATTCATGAGTGGAGGCGATGACGAAGGATGATCAAGGCAATCATTCCTGACATATTATTGGTGGAATGGTTTACTAAATCACTTTTACCCCCGATCGCTTGCAATGTCTCTATGGTTGGCACGGTCACAGAGGAACAATCTATCGCTCGGGCTCAGTATTTAGATTTGGTTGATTCCCAATCTAGTACTTTGTATGATTTTCTTTCGAATGTTGCTCGAGCTAATATCGATCCATCTAAGCCATCATCCTCATCTCATGTGGATGGTGTTATCGGTTCTGTCAAAACTCAATCTACTTCCCAATCGCTCACACTCTCCTCTACCTCCCCCCAAACTCAGATCTCTGAGGTGAATGTATTTCAATCTTCCCCTTCACAACAATCCGGAGGTAAGAAGAAGACAAAGAATAAATCAAAAAATAACAATGAGCAACCAAAATATCAATATCAAACACCTGCTACCGAAAAGAAACCACAAAAGAAACTGAAATTCCCATGTATCATTTGTGGTGACGATCACTACACTCGAGACTGTCCACTTCGCAATGAAGTGGCCAAAATTTTCCAAGGAAAGTCACAACCCGCTGTTCTTACTCAGCCTTTTCCACAACAAAAATCCATGGTTGCTCAAACCCCCTCCCCTGGGGGCAATTATAGCCATCCTAATGATGAGGCCTCATCGAGTGCACATATTTATATGTTTAATGGGATTAATTTGACCACTCAATCTAAGACATATGACACACCAGGTAACCCTGACAAAGGAAAATATATTAATAGTACTAGTACTTTACCGGATACATCACCATCCTCCGTTAGTCTTCCATCAGTTAATCCTCCATCTGGACCACTTCAGATTGAGACACCCATGTTCGACTCTATCTTACACCCTCACAATCAAACTATACATAAATATACCTTTAATCCTAGTTCATGTGCCGCCCAGAACTACAACATTGTTGAAGATTTGGCTCAAGAACCTTGTGCTATGTCTACCCCAATCAACGTAGAATGATTTTGGCCACTATTGGAACTGTTGATCCTGAGTCGTCCAACCATATCATGTTTAATCTGGACAATTATGCATCTCAACTCTCCCACCAAATTGCTTTCCAAGTTGATGCTGTTGTTCACAATCAAAAAATACACCGAACTATTCTGGATGAGGGAGCCTCGACTTGTGTCATGTCTTTAGAGTGTTGGAAAGGTTTAAAATCACCCGCACTTAACAAATCCCCAATGATGTTACACACCTTCGATGGCCGAGGTTTTCATCCCCATGGGCTTTTACAGTCCCTGCCCATCCAATTGGGTGGCAAAACTGTTACTGTTGATGTTGAGGTGGTCGATGCTCCCCTCGATTACAACTTGTTACTTGGAAGAAGTTGGTTTTATGCTATGAATGTTGTTTCCTCGTCTGTCTTTCGATGTGTACAATCTCCTCATCAAGGCAAAATTGTCACTTTTGATCAGTTGGATTTCTGCATGACGGATGCTCACACTCCCGCTACCAACAATATTCCTTTCTTGGGAGACCATAAGATTACGTATGAATGAGTTGGTGTTGGCTTACTAAAATATTCTAGCCTCATGGGTACCTTCCCTACACCACTTCCACCAACTACACATTATATTTCCAACGTCAATATGATTTCGACCGCGACTTATCAATCTTTGGAATCATCTGACCCTTGGATTGTACCTCATCCATTGGAATTCGATGCACTAGGTGACACCGTGCCACTTAGTCCAGCCGACCCATCATACATTTCTATCCAATATGATTCTCCCTCGTTGGATGGCCAAAATCTATTGGCACCCAACATTTCCTCGATGCAATCATGATTGAGTTCCTTGCCATCTATGATCGACTACATTTCCCCAATTTTTTCTTTTGATGAATCTATTCTGGAAATGCTTCACATTGACAAGCTACCTTGGGATGATAACTATCATCAATTCTCTTTTCTTCCCCCTTGTGAAGAAATTCGGGCAGATATACAGTCTATCTCCCCTCCTGAAGACAATTTTCTATCGTCTCCCATGCCTTCGACTTCTGATGATTTGGATCCAGTGGTTGACATGGTGATTTCTGCAGTAGGGTTATTGGAGCCTAATCTCATTACCCCTATCACGACCCTCGACATGTGTTCCTTCCCGAGTGATTATCTTCCATCCAGTGAAGATCTTATGGAGGCCATGATCAAGTTTTGTCCCTTGACATGGTATCCTTCTCGAGCATTATCCTCTTGGATGCCATGATCAAGAAGCAGTTACGAGCATAGTTTCTCTTCTCTGTGGCAAGCTCGTTAAAAAATGAAATAGAGGCCATGAGCATAGTTTTCCCTTCTCTGTGGAAATCTCATTAAAAAATGAAATAGAGGCCCTGAGCATATTTTTTTTCCTGTGTCAAGCTCGTTAAAAATGAAATAGTCAGCTCTTTTGAACCTTCTTTTCATCCACCCTTCTCCTTTTTCTCATCTACTAGAGAAATTGGTGACAACCTCAAAGTCAGTGAATGAATTGAAGCTTGGAGGGCATGTCTCCAGCCTTTGATGATCATTCTAGAGTTAAGCCACTAGATTTTCAAGCTGGGGGCATATCGAGCTTAGTCTTTGTTCTTTCTCGTGCTCATAAATACATGAGAATGCATTCGGGTAGAATTTTATCTCTTTTTCAGACCTGTATCGATACACGAAAAAGGAACCCCTTGAAGTCATGTTTAAGTTCTTTTCAGACTCTCTAAACATGGAAAGATTGCCGAGTGACCTTGTTCTCTTCATGGTCATTAAATAATTTGAAGAAAATTTTTGTTGAGCGATAGTTTATCTCCTTTTCAATCTCATTAGACTACTTTACGAAAAAGTAACTGAGAGAGTTCACTTTTAAGTGTTTTTCTAGACTCTATAATCATGAAAAACCTTTGAGTTTTCTATCTTTGGACTCGTTAAACAAACATCGAAAGGACCATATGGGACCGAACCCTAACTTCTTCCAGTTTGTTAAACAAAGGAAGAGGGACTTACCGAAGGTAAGTTATATCGAGCATGTGTTACCCTCCTCGAGATCGTTAAATCAAAAAGAGGTACTCATTTATCTGGGTGGGGGAAAAATTGAAAGAAGTAAGCCAAGCATTTTTTGAGAACATTACCAAGTAACTCTTATGGTCTACCTTAAACACGACACCTTATATTTGCATACATTTTAATCCGGTGAACCTCTGCACTGAGCCAATCCTTTGAGTTTATTTTACTCCTTTGGGTCACCTGACGTAAGTCACAACATCCACTGCATAATCAAGTTTTGGTCCATGTCATGTTTTTGCTGTCGTGCCTCAGTGTTCAAGGGAAGTATCTACCTCGAGAGTCAGCCATCACAAATATCTTGTTTCAATACCTGTGACAGTCCATGTTCTTTTGGTCCACCAATTACATCTCTATGTCAGTTTCATGTCGTTGATGGGGGATACACCAAGGCTCTTCTGCGACAAGTCTTTTCCTGTCGACTTCAACACATTATCCAGGAACTAGACTTAGAAACTAGTTAGTAATTTGGGGCCTGCATGCCTCAATGGTAGGCCTCCTCACGTTCGACATTGGGTTTACATCATTGACCTCTGATCAGATGATTCCACGGATGTTCAAATTCAGCTCATCCATTCACATTCGTTGTAATGTACTAGGGTACCTTGGGAATCATTGACATCAATGGTGATTTCCCTTGCTCTTGTTAATGGTTTACATCATTGGCTGGTAATCAAGTGGTTTCTGCCATGTTCGACATCAGGACATCTATTCACATGGTTAGATTCGTACTACATTGGGATCGATAAGAAGACCTTGGGTTGAGTGATCACTCTGATATGTACTTTTCCCAGGTTGCGACGAAGTTTCTCTTGAACATTGACACATATACTATCACATAGATCCACTTTGTATTGGTCATGGCTATGTATTGTCATATCATGGATCCACAGTGTATTCTTCGTGGCTACGATCAATTCAGGTCATGGGAGTATAGATCCACAGTGTATCTTCAGTGGCTATACCTTTTATCAATATAATTATGGATCTGTAGTGTATTTATGGCAGCCATACCTTGGAAGTCTCTATCACTCAAGCATAGGTATGCCTGCCTTGGGTTTGAAGCATGTCTTAACATTTGTTTGATGGTTGTGTACATCTTCTGTCAAGTTCTCTGAGTCCGCACCCTTGCTTGAAAGTCTTCAAAGTATTTCAGTTATCAGTTCTCGTCTTCTAACTTCATACTTTGGGGGCAATCTGTTACACCTCAAAATTACTCACATCGATAGTGTTGCAAGTGTCGTCATTACAAGTGTCACAAGTGTCGCATATCGACCACAAGTGTTATAAGTGTTGCTAACATCATACTACCTTATTTCCTATTTCATGCCTCCAACAACATGACAGAGACACTTAGGGCACATCAAAGACTAGTTTTGAAGAGGATGAATCAGTCTACTAGAAGTACAATTTTCTTGCTATTGAAAGAACCACTAAAAAATGAGTTTCAGAGGGGAGTGTTACCCCATACCACTGTCAGGAGCACTGTCGCTCCATGTCCGTCTTTGGGGAGTGCTATAGAACTCTGATGCCCTTTTTGAGGAGTGTTTCCACTGTTAGAAGTGCTGGCGCCTGTTGTCCTTCTTTTGGGTAGCGCTATAACGCTTTGATACCCCTTTTGGAGGAGCACTACCTATTCTGGGTGAAATTTGGTTTGTTGAGAAGAATGAGGGAAAGATCCCCTCATTATCTGAAGGTGGTTGGTTTTGAATCCTTGTTCAATCCATGATCTTAGGGAAGATCCATAACTAAAGGAGGAAAATCCTCAACTCACTCAAAATATATCTCAAGTGGTTGGGCCTCTCCAAGCCTATATAAACATGCCTTCTCATGGTGAAAGGGAATGGAGATTGAGAATTATACCAAACTTATGATCTCCTGAATGGTATTGGAACATCAACATTCTGCACGTGGACTTTTTAAGCAAGGGTTTGGACAAGGGGAACTTGATGAAGCTGCTACACTCACATCTATGGTTGTAAGTTTTCTTCATTGTTCTTCTCATTAATGTAATACGCTTGGCCTATTTCTTTCAATTCTTTGTTTGATCTCAGATGAATTTGTCTCTAATAGATAGATCTATTTCAAGCTAATATTAGTAGAGTAGGAAGTTGTTTGTACTTTTGTTTGTCTACAGGGATTATCAAGGAGTTTAAGATTGGAGCTCAACTCAGACTGTGAAGGGACAAACATTGGTAAACAGGTACTTCTTTTCTCCTTCCTCCTCACACATTAGTTTATCTAGATCTAAAAGGAATTTAGTGTCCATGATAAACATCTTCTATCTTAAGAGTTAAGAGTCTAGCTCTCAAGAGGATATCTACCTGTTCGTAGGGAGATTTGCCTACAACACTAGGACACCTCAACAAAATGGAGTTGTTGAAAGAAAGAACATGATAGTATAGGAAATGGATTGAATAATTCTATTGGATTCCAAATTGATAGATATATTTTGGACACAAGAAGTGCATGTTGTATAGGATAAGTCGACTAAGAGGGGGGCGGGGTGAATCAATTGTATAAAATTTCTTTCATTTTATAAGAAGATTACTTATTAATCAATAAATCATGCCTTTAACGTTTAACTTGTAGTAATACATTTAACCAATAAATATACATTCACATAAATGAAACAGTGACACAATGATTTTTCATGAGGAAACCCAAAAGGTAAAAACCTCTTCTTCTTATGAATGAAAGGAAAGCTCCAACTCCTCTTTACATTCTTATTTTATCTGAGCTAAACCCATATGAGGCTACTACCTCTGTTTCTTTAACACATACTGAATGGAAGCTTCAACTCCCAGATGTACAAGAACCAACTTGTATAGGAGACTTTTATAGTCTCCCCCTGCTCCTCCCTACCACCTTGGAATCCTTCTCTGTCACTAAGAACCTACAAACCAACTCTTTATCGAAAAGGATTCATCATTCAAGTCCTCTTTGTTTATATAATCATATCAAAATACATTCTTCTCCCCTTGATCTCTGCTATATCTTCATCATTTATTCTCACTGTCCCTATATGATTTTATTTTGGTTTTATATTCATTTACAGAAATGAATTTTACCTTAGAGCTATGGCTGTACCATTAATTCCATATGCACACATGCCACATAGTCACTACATGTTTCTTTTTATCTTCTACAATCCCTTTAGTTACCCCTCAAATCCCTATAACAAGGCTTCAACAACTGAAACACCAACCGTCCAAGAACCATGATTTGGTTATGCTAACTGAATCGTAACTGAACAATTAATTGTGAAGAGAAACAATAGACCTTCGATTAGATTTCCAGGTATCCAACACTGTTGGATTACAAGCACAGGGTCACACATTGATTTCACCATTTCTCATTTTGGTATTTCAGCATTTCGACATTCCTATGGTGAGGAGTCTCGACACTCCAAGTCATAATCCCTGAAATGGATCCAGATCAATGGTCCACAAAACTTCATAATTGGATCCCTTCTTTTCTTAATCGAACGGCTGACGAGATTTCGACGTTTTTCCCTTCGAGTCATCGTGACTCCAACATTATAAAATTCATGATCACAAAATCTCTAAAGTGATCGAATGGTTCACATAACCCACTGAGATGGACGTTTGATGGGATTTTTGAGTTTTTCCTTTTGTGTTTTCGAGACTCACAATAGTCCCTTTCAGCATTTCAGAGTTTGAGACTTCGTGATGGTTGAGTTTTTGCTTGCTATGTAAAACCCCGAAATAGAAAGTTTCGATGTGACGTAAACCTGCTGACGTCATACATAGATTGACATGTGCCGAATAGCTACCACGTCTCACTCTGATTCGTGACTTACATGTGCCTGAAATGTTGAATCAGTTTGACACTTGTCATTGCCTTATTGTGCCATGTGTCCTTAGATGATGTGGTTTGCTGACATGGTTTGTTGATGTGTCTGTTTCGGGATTTCGGGGTTCACTACTTCAAAGGTCAAAGTTCCTTTGATCTTTGATTTCCCGGTCTACAAAACTCCGAAATGGAGTCTTTGACATGCTCTGATCTTTCGCATTTCATGATTTAAACATTCTTATCGTGAGTGTCCTTGACACCTCCAACTCTCGATATCCGAAACTTTGAAATGGAGATTAAGTCATGGTTTCGCATTTCATGATTTCATCATTCCTATCGTGAGTGTCCCTGACACCTCCAACTCCTAGTATCTAAAACTCCAAAATGGAGATTAAGTCATGGTTTTGCATTTCGGTATGTCAAGAGACATGGTGATCTCCAAATTAGAAACCACCATGCCTGTTAAAAATGATCCACAGTGCCTGTGCAAACTGACCAACAAACTCCCCCTTTGGCATTTTAAAGTTTGACATTAATGACAAAACCAAGCCCTGTGCAAACTGCCCTACTGTGTAAATTACCCTGTGCAAACTGTGCAAACTGCCTTACTGTGTAAACTGCCCTGTGTAAACTGCAAGCCCTACCAAAAAACTCCCCCTTTTGCATTGATGGAAAACTTTAATTCTCTTCTCCCCATTTTGACATCTATGGCAAAGGAATCAACCATACTCCCCCTGAGCAAAGAAAATCACCTGCAAAGATGTATCCTTTCAGCAACAAATCCCCCTATCAATAATAGTCAATAAGCCCGTGCAGTCTGATTTTATAATGAAGCCCGTGAAATATTTGAGAATGAAATGAAATTACAGAGGGTAAACCCCCAACTGATCCCTGAGACTTTCAAATTGAATTTTAGATAAAGGTTTAGTAAATACATCTGCTATCTGATCCTTTGTGCCAACATATTCCACTTTAATAACTTTAGACATAACCTGCTCTCTTAGAAAATGAAATTTAATGGGAATGTTCTTTGTTTTGGAATGCATAACAAGATTTTTAGAAATACTAATTGCACTGGTATTATCACAAAAGATAGGTATAGGTTCATTATAATGAATATGTATATATTCCACCATCTGTTTCATCCATAAAACCTGAGTGCAACAAGTTGCAGCTGCAATGTTTTCTGCTTCAGCAGTAGACAAAGACACTGCTGATTGTTTTTAACTTGACCAACTTACAAGACATCCTCCAATAAAAAATGTTGCTCCACTAGTACTCTTCCTGTCATCAACACAACCTTCCCAATTAGCATAAGTGAAAGCATATAAATCAAGATGATTACTTGTAGGATACCATAAACCATACTCTGTTGTCCCCTTAAGATATCTGAAAATTCTTTTGACTGCAAGTGGATGAGAAGTTTTTGGTGAAGCCTGAAACCTACCAACTTGACAAACTACATGCATAATATCAGGTCTTGTAGCTGTAGCATAAAGAAGACTACCGATCATAGATCTGTATACTATCTGATCAACATCTCTAGTATCATCAAACTTACTGTTGTGCCTCTTTCGTCACCTTAGTGAGCAAAACAGAGGTGCTTACAAGCTTAGTTGGGTTTACTAAGTAGGACAGCTATAAGGAAAAGGGTTAGAAAAAGAAATATAATAGAACGACTAAGAATTAAACTAAGAAATAAAATAAAAACTAAACTAGTGAGCATAGGGGCATAAGAACAAAAGAAACAATAAGCCTCATGTCACCAATGGTAAGGTTTATATTAGTGAAAGAAAACACCAAGAAGAAAGAGGACTATGAGTCCCTTCTTCCTCCAAGGGAGGGCTCTTGGACACCTACAAATAAGCTTTTCTTACAACTTTGAATGAAAATGGTGAAAAAATTCCTTGCTAATCCACTCAAGGGGTGAGATGGATTTCCCAATGCAATGATGCTAGTATACTCTTGATGAGAATAGAGGATTCCTCAAGAGAATAGTAGTAGCATAACTTTGCTGTTGAAATTCCTTAAGAATGAAGTGCACGCATGGCCTTGTTTTATAGCACCTCTTTGAGGTATTGTGCAACCATCTTGTAGTGTGAAAAGAGGCTAATTAGGGCATTTTTAGGTCTTTGACCAGCCACCCAGTCGGATCCAGTCTAGATTTGAGTGTCAAATCAACTTGGAAGACACTCAACTTGGAAGCTAAACTAGAAGTGGGTGGAAGGCCGACCACTCTCATAAATGCGTCGCTCTCAAATGTGCGTGGCTTTTAGAAACCACAGTCGCGCATCAGGCACATGTGTGCTTTTTCTGCATTCCTGTTTTGTGCATGTGCACGCGCGCCCTATGTAGTCATAGTACAATTTAATTTTGTCACTGGTTGTATAGTTTTTGACCCTTTGGACATGCTTTTGTGATAATTTTGGTCCATGGGTGATCTCATAACTGTTTGACGATGTTGGATTCTTGTAACCATTTGTGGATGAAATTTTAGTGATAATAGATGCCCCCTAATGGATGAGGTTAGGAGCATACATATAGCCGAAATTCATCAATGTTTCTTCTACTGAGAGTGTCGTTGTAAGAGAGAGTGATAGTGGGATTGTCAAGAGTTATTTGTTGGAGGGAGAAGGGAACCTGTAGAACCCAACCATCCATAAGGTTTGTAAAAACAAAGTGTGTACAAACGAGGTGGGCATGCCCCATGCTCATGTCATGTAACTCAAAAAGGAATGGTGTGTTGATGTAGACAACTACAACGCCCTCGGCGACAGTCGTGATAAAGGCAGAAGACAATTCTATGGAGGAACATAATCTGAATAGTAGGTAGTGACATTTGTAAGAAATATCACGGCTTCTGTAGGCATTGATAGCCCAACCAAGTTCAGAGGTCTTCGGAAAATATAGGAGATAACTGCAATAGTCGCAAAGTAAGACCCACTGTAACATGAGAAAGTGTTGAATTTGAATGTTACGGGGGTCAACGATAGTAGGGAGAAATTGTGGTTCTCTCTGTGTTGTCTGAGACCTCTCATTGGAAAGGTGATGAGAGTCGAGATAATGTCTCCCTTCTAGAAACTGTGATGATGTCGACAAAAAGGGGGACGCGACTCCGAGAAGCAAAGAGCTTCGTGAAATCTACTAGGTGAGGTTAGGAATTGAGGAGGTACATGGATGAAATCAATATGTATGGAGACTCAAGACTTCCCTTGGTTGGGGGTATGTGTGAGGTATAACTGGCCACAACCATTCAACTAGGTCGAGTGTCAGGGGGACAAAAAGATAGGGGATAAGTTGTGCCAGAGGTGGGACAAAGTGAACAAACTTAGAGGGCAAAGGTAAGTGACTTGTGGGATACTCAGAGTATATGGACGATGTCAACAGGGGTAGATGATAAGGAGTGCCCAAACCAAGGGTGACATGGGTTGCGTTAGCCAAAAAAGGGAAGAAGGTCATCAAAGGGGATGATAAAAGGATATGTAAATGATGGAAACAAAGGCTTTTTACAATATACCAAATAAATAAAGATTAATTTGGGATGAGTGTACAAATATAGAAACGGGTGTCCCAATGTAATATGGTTGGGCCGGTGAGGGCACAATTTTCTTGGAGAACTGGTGGAGGGTGGGGGCCCCATTAGTGGGTTTATCTACGAGGTAGGTGAAATGGAGGGAAATTTGCAGAGGGGTGAACTGATTTGTGGATGAAATGAAGGGTACATGATACTGCGGAGCTGCAGTCAAAATAGAACCTTGAAGAAATAATCTGGGAGTCTAGTGGGAAAGCTAGCAAAATGAGGAGGAGTATCTAATTGATTCGTGACATGATGTAAGACTATTGGGACTCCCATCCCTAAAGGGTTGAAAAAACAACATGAGTGTAAAAGTGAAAAAGGGCGCTATGAATGGGACAACTCATGTGGTGGAGAGTGCTACCAGGTGACAGTACCTAAAATGCAATGGAGGTGTTGGTACTGCAGAGCCAGAGATGGGGATCCTAGAGGCAAATGTCAGAGGGTGTGAATGGAGATGCAACTGAGATTCAGAGGGAATGATTCCACGCTAGTGTTGATTATATACTTGAAGCGGTTTCGTTGATGTATGATTCTCAAGTACCTGCACACATGAAAACCAAATACTCGACATGAACAATATCTGAAGAGAATAGAACATACACGCATTTATTTGATAATGTTGAACATGAGCATGTGTACCTGGAAGGGGTATGAAAAAATGGCGCCCCGAGGGCTAAGGATAAAAACTAGCCCGGGGATAGTCTTGATGTAGATGGAGGGATGCTGATCCCATGGCTAAAGATGGATCGAAAAACGGACACCCGGAGCTCCTGAAATGGTGATTTGAAGTTTGGCAGAAAGGCCTATATATAGTTGTAGGGCCCATAGTGCCACCTCATTTGTACTTGCTTCCAGAGTGATTGGATGAGAGGTATTCAGAGGAGATTTGGAGATTCTAGGAGAATGAGGCAGTCGAGTTAGGATCAACGAGCTTTAGGTTAGTAGTCTTATCGTCCTGCATAGAAGTATCTTTTTCGTTTATGGGCAGGGTCTGTACGGAGGGCTGTAAAGGGAATTTTATAGGTGTGGGACCCCCCCAGTGCGCGAACGATCCAAAGATATGTGCGCACAAGTGTGTGCTTGTTATCCGGATAGCCATGCATGGGTGCACCCATAGGGGGGACAAAGGCGCGCATGATATGCGTGCATGTTTGCTACACAACCGTGCATGGGTGCACGACTATGTAGTGGACAGGCGCGTTGTGATGCGTGCCTGTGTTCGTGACATGGGTGCATGGAGGTGCCCCTGTAGGGTGGGCAGGCGTGCATGTGGGATGGACAGGCATGCTTGTGGGGTGAACAGGCACACACATGTGCACGCCAATGAAGCGAACAGATGCACATATGTGCACACCTGTGGGTTAAACAACCGTGCTTTGGGGGCAAGGCTGACGAGTGTGAAACTTATCTTTTTAAATGTTTTTTATGGTCAATATGGCTGACCTAGGACTGTAATAGATGGTTGCAGGTGATCATTTTTTCACGATGTCGGTCGGCTGGCGAGAGCGGGATTGGTCCTATCTAAGGGATGTCGTGGCGATTGAGGAGCTGGGAGTTCATGCCACTTTGGCAGCCTGTGGGCTGTTGAAGTTCTTCGAGTGCCTGTTGATATAGGCGCAGGAGTATCTCCTACATTTTTTGATCTGGATGTGGAGTTTGGACCTACATTGTTTTATGGTGTGAGGAGAGTAGATTGCCTTCACTGCGGTGGAGGACATATACTTTTTGACTGGGCTCCCTTTTCGGGGGATGCCCCTACTAGTGGATCCGGTATTACCTGCGGACGTGTCGTTAGTGACTTTGGGCCAGAGGTACTGTTTGAGGGAGAACTACATGTAGCAGTGATGATTTTGAGGGTGTATGGGTCCGCTCGTGACTTAGCGGATCAGTGGTGGTCAGCTGAGTGTTATAGGGAGGGCACTGGCTAGGGAACACTTTGCCTGGGGGTTGATGCTGCATGCCAGGATGGTAGGGCAGCTGGATAGATGTCGGTCTACCAACACAAGGGACTTTGCTTTTGGGTCCATCTTGGTGGCCTGGTTTTTGGAGAGGGTGCCTATGTTGTGCCCTAGAATTTTATTGGGTGCTCCTGGTGCATGAGAGCCACGATTGAGGTGGTGGTCAACGATTTTGGTTCACCACAGTGGTGGAGAGGGCGACCATTTTTTCATGGCTGAGGTGGCACAGGTGTGGTGGTAGATGATGCAGGTTATACTGCAGTATCCTTACGTTGGTTTGTTTGTATGTGCAGATGTGGGACCTTGCAGGCACGAGGTTGAGCTTTTGAGAGTGCCATCTCGCCAGGAGCCAGGGAGACCACCGTGGGGAGGAATGCAGGCAGGAGAGAGACGTTGGTGCGAGGACACCAAGGCGAGACCAGTTGAGGATGAGAGAGCAGCGAGGAGACACCATTTTGATGACCCAGGTGCCGGGGGAAATTTTGAGTATATTCGCCACCGCTTGGAGGTGGTGCTACAGGGCGTGCCTGAGGGCATGTGGTTGTGCATCCAATATGAGGGCATCTTGGAGTAGTGTGTGGGAGTTTTGTTGAGGTGGTGGGCCGTGGTGTGGTGAGCAGTAGTAGTAGATGCTGCGATGACCGAACAATTACCTCCTAGTCTGGAGGGACCAGTAGTGGGTGGGGGACCACCACCTAAGGGAGGGGTAGGAGGTGGTGCTCTAGAGGCACTTTGAATGTTTCTCTATGTATATTTGTATTTTGTATATAGGTTGGTGAGCCCATTTTGGTGTAGTGGCACCATTTTTGTACCAAGGTGCTTCACCGACCTGCAGATGTTTGCATATTTGTACGTAAACATTTTGATGGAACTATGGATCGATTTATATATGTATGAGTATACATTTTGGGGTCTATGTGATGTTTACATGTGTTTTTTAATGTGTTGATGATGTCTAATCTATATATGTTGTGACAGGTTTTTTTATAGTTTTATGTATGTGTAGAGGTATCTTGATGTGATATATGCCAATCTAACACAATGTTAGCTAAGTTATCTGTAATTTGATTCAATTGTCTTGGAATATGTGTAAATGTAATGAAATCAAAATGTCAAGATAAAAGTCTAACTTGCAGGTATTTGCGAAAGAAGCAAGGATCGCGGACGCAATACACATTGTTGAGCTAGAGGACGACTAGTTGAGAGTCGAGAAAGACACTAAGGTGATGAATATGATGATGTTGGGCATCGACGAGGAGGCCAATGACATAAGTGTATTCATCTTGGTTGTTGGTTGTTGAACCCAGACATATGCCACTAGAGTGGAGCATTTCATGTGAAGGGGTATAGAGGGCGCAAGCTGCCGAAGCGAGATTTTGTGTCCAACGGCTGGTGTCGTCGGTGTAATTGATGTGGTAGGCTGGTGGAGGAAGAATCTGTAAATAGCACAAATGATAGTTTAGACGTGAGGGATGGAAAAAAGATTAAAAGAACTATAAAAGAAATAACCTAAAGTAGTATGGCCACGCTTAGGCATAAAATTTATTTAAGTACAACCCATTGATGGGTTCTTTGAGAGAGAGGCCTTCGGGAGAGGCCAAGATGTATGTGCCTTTGGTGAGGCAATGTTGGATAATGTAGGGGCCATGCCATAGTGACTCGAATTTTCCATGACCAAAGGTATTGTGAGCGATATTGTAAGCAAGGACGAGGTCACCTTCATGAAATGAGAAAAGGTTGACATGGTGATCAAAGGTGGCCTTTGACCATTTTTTGGCTGCCTCATTGTTCTGTAATGAAGATCGATGATCTTCATCTAGGGACTCTAAGTTCAGCAAGTGCTGCTCCATTGGAGCAGTGTCAGGCAATAAATCAATTGTTGTACATAAGGTGGGAATTTCACACTCGATGGGAAGAGTGGCCTCAACCCCATGGACTAGATGAAATGGTGTGAAATTAGTGGTCGTTTTCATGGCCGTACGATAAGCCCATAGCACAGAAAATAACATATGATGCCAATTGGTCTTATGTTTATTAGCCGTGCACTGTAACATGGTCTTGAGGACCTTGTTAACTGCTTTGACCTGTCCGTTAGACTGAGGGTAATATGGTGAGGAAAACTCGTGGGAGAATCCTAATCGAGATGAAATCTCGACGAAAATCTCATTCTCGAAGTGTTTCCCGTGATCGGAAACTAGTTGGAGTGGTACTCCAAAGCGGGATATGACGTGATTAAAGAAAAAATGCACTGTAGTGTAAGCGGTGTTGTTGAAGGTGGGCATAGCTTCAACCCATTTTGTAAAGTAATTGACTATGACAACAATGTATTTGTGTCCATTGATGGATGGGGGATTACAAGTCATGAAGTTGATGCCCCATTTACAAAAGGGGTTGATAGTAATGACTAGGTGAAGAAGAGAAGGGGGTGCTCGTTCTTTGTTGGTGTAAAGATGACATTTCTCGCATCGCTTCATGGAATGGATGCAATCATGAAATAATGTAGGCCAAAAGTAACCTGCTCGGATGATTTTATGAGAAGTGGACATTCCTGAAAGATGGCCAATGCATGCGTTTCTATGGCAATCGTTCAAGACTCTATCGGCCTCATCAATTGTCAAGCATCGACGAAGTATAGTGTCGAACCCTCGCTGATATAAGATATCTCCAATGAGGAGATAGTAGGGGGCCTGGTGGCGAATACGACGACGATCATCTCGTGAGAGGTGGTTATCAAACTTTTGGGTTTGGAGGTAAATGAGGAGGTCTCCATACCACGAATCATCTGAAGTAATATAAAAGAGGTGTTCGTCGGGGAAGTCAGTATTGACGGGGGCACTGGTAGTATCGGAGGGGAAGGCCATGACAAGTTCAGCAAGGATGAGAGATTTCTTGCTCTTTGGTGTTGAAAATTCAAGATCGTACTCCTGAAGGATAATGATCCATCAAGAAAATTTGCCATTAATTTTTCGACGGCTGAGCAAGTATTGCATAGGGTTGGAATCTTCTATGACCTTAGTTGTGCGAAACAGAATGTAATGATGCAGTTTCTGGACTGCGAGGATGACTGGAAGGGATAGTTTCTATTCATGTTTATACTTTAGGGGTAGCCTTGAGAGGTTTTTACTAATGTAGTAAATGACATGCTCATGATTGTCATCACCAATTTGAACGAGAACTCTTGCTACTGAGACAGTTGATGTTGATATGTAGAGGATATAGTTGTGATTATAGTTGGGTGAACTAATTAAAGGGGAATTAGACAACACCATTTTAAGATCATCAAATGCTTTTTGGGCATGTTCATCCCAGTGAAATGGGATGTAATGGTGTAGTAAGAAAAGGAAACGAGTGGCGTAGTCTGGGACAAATCACCGTAGAAAGTTAGCTTTTCCTTATAGGCTCTGGAGTTGACATAAATTATGGGAAGGTGGAATTTATGTGATGGCTTGGAATTTGAGGGGGTCCATGGTAATACCACTTTGGGAAATGATGAATCCGAGGAGGCACCCCGTAGTGACGTAGAACATGCACTTGAGGGGATTCAAGCGGATGTTGTACTGACGACACCGTTGAAAGATGATCCGTAAATCATCAATATGTTGGGTGTGTTTCTTGGATCGAGCTGTGAGGTCATCCAAGTATGCAAGGATGATATGAGCCAGATCGTGAAAAATGTATGTCATATCCCATTGGAAAGTTGCGCCAGCATTCTTTAAGCCAAAAGGCATGACACAATATGCAAAAGTACCCCAAGGGGTAGTGGATGCGGTTTTGTATTGATAAGATGGGTGAATTTGGATTTGATTATAACCAGAGAAACCATCCATAAAGGATAGGGCCTCGTGGCCTACGCAGTCATCGATATATTGATCGATGAAAGGCATTGAAAATTTGTCCTTGGGGCATGCATGATTGAGATTGCGAAAGTCCGTGCAGACGTGGATAATGCCCTATTTTTTTGTTAACGGGTACAGGGTTGGAAACCCATGATGTATAGGCGATGGGGTAGATGAACCCAACTATGCATAATTTGTTAATATCAGCTTTGATGGCCGCTTCTTTGGTTGGGTGTAACGGTCACTGTTTTTGACAAACTGGTGTAATGTCAGGCTAGGTGTTGATGTGATGTTCAACGATAGAGGGATCAAGGCCAGGAATTTATGTGTATGACAAGGAAAAAATATCCCGATATTTCTGGAAGAGGGCTTTGTAGGCGGTGATTTCTTGAGGAGTGCAAGCGACACCAATGGTGATTTCCTCGACGACTCCATTTTTTATGGAAATATTGATTTTGATGGTCGGGGAAATGTTGGCCATGTTTCCTTCTTCAAAAGCATTAGGGATAGGAATGGGGTTGTTGAACCAGTTGATATACCCTGATGGAATGAAATCCTTGGTTTCGACCGCGTATATGGGGTGTTGGTTAGGAGGTGTGGAGGCTTCCTGTGGAAAGGAGAGCGCTCTGTGATGTAGCGCATCCCATGGGTAGTCGGGGGTGTTTAACTCTTTGAGTATGTCCTTGTCACAGTGGAATTGGCGAGAATACAAGGGGTTGTAAAGAGTGATATTGGTGACTGTTGTCGTGTGGCTATCCCCTGGTGATGAAGAAGAAGGGGGAATGATGCAATGAGATTGCGATGGTTCGCTCGACCTAAGACAAATATCAAAGTACTGAGGAGTACTAGTGATAGTTGGATGTAAAATTTCTGTAGGGAAATGAATGGGAGAATTGGGGGGATTTGGGGGTGAATCCTAAGATAAGTCATCTAAGAACCATGGAGGAGTTGGGAGTGCCTCGGGTTTAGGAGAAATGATATGAAGAATCTCTAGTGATGAGGTAAGGTCAACCATCTATTCTATAGGGGGCATAGGGGTTTGAATCAGGGTCAATTGGCGTTGCCTGTATTCAATGATCATAGGACATTGGTGTGTAAAATGATCTAAGGATTCACATAGAGAGCAAGGGCATCTCATACGTTCATTGACTGAAGTCATGACATAATGGATGTCAGTTATTTTTGGTAGGGATGATGTAGCTGGGTTGGGTTCGTTCTAGAATATCTGGCATACTGAGGCTAATGTCTGCCAGAAGAACGACAGTGCTAGGCAATGGTGTGTATAATGGCCATATTCTAAACATATAGTGCAAGTGAATTTGGTTTGCAACCTACTTGAGTGAGGGGTGGTAGCAGCAGCACTTGCTACAGTGGAGAGAATTGATGGTGTTTGATTGAGTGGAATTAGGTTCCGTAACTCGGGTAGAGATGGGAAGTTGTTGGTTTGGTGTCCATCTTTCTCACATAGCGTGCAAGAAGGTTGGACGCATGGGGGAAATGGAGTTGTGGGATCCTTCTTCTTTCTCCTGCCCCTAGCTATGGCATGGAGGGTAGTGAGTGGGGGTGTAGAGGGTATGGTGGGAGTGAGTATGGGAATTTTCATTGGGATTCCTTCCATTTGGGGGGGAAGGGATGGCTGAGGGAGCATCTCTAGTGGATGTAAATACCAAAATAGAATTTCTAACACCATATTAGGGAGGGTAATCATTGTGGCTACTTGGAAATATTGTATTCCAGGTGGAGGGTAGAAGAAAGGGATTTGAGTATTGGCTTGGGGAACTGTCTCCCAAACTAGGAAATGGCCTTGGGGAGAGGTGAAATCATGGACTGGTGGAGTCGACGAGTTCGTAGGAGGCTCGTGAGGGGGGATCTCTGTGACTGGTGGGATGTCAAATATGATAGAAGCCTCCCTAGAAGGAAGGGTATCCTCTATGTTAGTTCCGTTGGATGATATGACACATACTGGATTGGAAGGATGAAGGAGCGATGGTGCACCATGGTAAGTTCCTAACAATGATGGGTCTTTGAAAATTCTGGGACCCATTTCGATGGGTGGGTATGCGTCATGACTCATGTGTATGAGGGGGAGAATGTTATCGATGTTGATAGAAGGGTTAGGCACATAATGTGAGACTTGGTCAATGGTAATTATCTTCTCGTTATGGGGGAACATCATCATTTGAAAGATGGAAGAGGCAACTTCCTTCATAATGTACATGGAGCTATGATCGAACAAGATATTATAATCGAGTGGAGCATCGATAACTTCAATGTCGATGAGAATGGTCTTGCCCCCGAGTTCTATGGGGAAATTTTGGAAGAGACCTTCAGGAGACGATGGTCGTCGGTCATAAGCTCTTAAGGTAATGGCAAATGGGATGAGTTCAGGGGAACCAAGTTTCTGCCATATAGATTTGGACATAATGCATGTGGATGCACCTTCATCAATGATGCATCGATGAATTGTAATGTTCCAAATTTTTATTAGGATTTGAAAAGCGATCAGAGCGGGAAGGCGAGGTTCTCCGTTGTCAATATCAAATGTGATGAGTTGAGTATCCACAGGGTCGACTGCCCCCAAGGCGGAAAGTAATGATTTCCACTGAGTGGGACAAGTTTGAAGGACCTCTAAGACTGACATGGCAGCCAGGGACTATGCTAAGTCATCGACCAAACTCTAATTATGAGCCGCCCTAGCCTGGGGGTTGTGGACATTCCTATGCAATGGGATGTGAGGGATGCGAAGAGGTGGTTCAACGTTAGGGCAAGCAATTACTAATGGGGGTCTCATCGGTGTTGGGATTGTTTCTGGGGGAATGGGTGGAGACTCAATAGGTGTATGATATTGATGACTACGTGTTTGCAGAAGGATTTCTTCTTCACTGGTGAGGAGGATGGTACGATCTGTTGGATTGTTGGGATTGAGATACTGTCCCAACTGTGGTGGGGTAGACTGTGTGTCTTTTTGGGTGTTTATCACACCCTAGTGTGGAATGGGATTATGTAGCATGGATGGGAGGGTTGTTGCACATATTGTTGTGGGGCCTGCTGAGGGGCAGGCAGTGCTGGAGGATGTGGTAGACAACCTTAGTCTTTCAGCCGTTTAAAATCGGCGATTTGGGGACAATGATGAGTATAATGACCAAACTCACCGCAAAGGGAACAAGGGAAGGTGGTTTTAATAGTATTGTTATTTCTCCCTTGACGCCTGTTGTTATTGCCCCCCTGGGGGTTTTGATTCCCTTGATTCTAGTTGCCCCTAGTAGGTTGATTCTGTTGGGGGTGATTCCCTCCTTGACCTGGGTTGTTATTGTTCTTGTTTATTCCTTTCTTTTTGGCATTATTCGATGGATGGGTCGGATTTTCCGTATTCAGCTGTTTGAAATTTTGATATTGCTGAACGAGAGAGGGTTGAACAAAATTCACCCTAGTGTGAGGGTGTGGGGGTGCCATGGCTTGTGGAGGACTAGGGAATGGAAAGTACGGATTCTGTGGGAGTTGTGATATGTAAGGTGCATAGGAAGGTGTGGCACTTTCCCTAGTAATTAGAGTATAAACTGAGGTAGAGGGGGTACCATAACTTGTTTGGATAGGTGGATGTATTGGGGGTGTCGGTGGTGGCCCACTGATGGGTGGAGAAATAACAACGGGGTATCGATGTTGATAAGTGGGTGGGGGGAAATAAGGGGTTCCCCCATATGCTAATGGATATTGAGGTGTTCCATACATTGGTGGTGGTTGGGGTTGAGGACTATGGTGTGTGGTATTACCAATCAATATATCTACTGAGTGAGACATCCCGGGTTTGTCTTGACCGAATGGCACGGGTTTGGGAGATCAGGAAGTACTATGTATAAGTACCCTGATTTTGAATAGATGAGGTCGTATTATTGAGCCTTACTAATGGCTTCTTCTTCGGATTAAGGGAAGGTGGAAGCTACATATTTACTGAGGAGAGAGACAAGTGATCTGAGAAACTAGTCAAGACACTGTTATTTTGTGGTTTCATCTTTCCAAAAACTACGTTGTCTATGCCACTCGTGAATGTGATCAGCGATATGTGTGGCTGAGGTTTGTTTGAAATTAGAGAGTAGTTCAAGACCACTTGAAAGTCGCATGGGGCCCCGATTTTTCGTCTACATACCATTTGGATGATGGGCTAGTGAGTGTGCATTGAAATAATCACAGTTTGATGGAATCATCCAGAATTCTATTGGAAGATCACCATAGGTGGAAAGTCATGAAATGGTTGGCAGGGTCATCTCCTGCCTTTCCTTCAAAATTGGGGATGTCTGAAGGTAGTTTGGTGGGCATTGTAGGCCATGTGGGGTCATGCAGTATAGGAGCATTGGTGAGTTTTCTTAGATCTGGTATGTTAAGAGAGGCCAAATATGGCATCTGTAGTGGGGGGGAAGGATTAACTCCAGCCATGGTGTGAGTGTTTTGTGAACCTGACCCTTAAGGGGGACTAGGTGGGTTGGTACTTCCCCCTTGAGAGGAAGTTGCCACCCCACTTCTGTGTAGAGGAGACTGAGTTCATGGAGGGACTTGGGAAGTGGACCCAAGTAATGTGGAACCAAGAAAATTTGATCCTAAGACAGTGGCACTCACAGGAGTGTGTGAAGGTGGTGTCGATGAGTTGGCAAGACTTGGAACTCCTCCTAAAATAGGAGGGAGGTTTAACAAGCATCTAGAATGACGGGGTTCTGAGGGTCCCCTATGATGTCCGACTATCTGAGTGGATGTGTGCAAATTGTGATGAGAGAGAAAATAAACAAGAGCCTTTGTTGCAAATTTTGAACTTTACACAATATATATATATCTAAATCAAAATGTAATCAGAAGTGCATCATACATCAAGTGTTTTGAAAAAGGAGCATATATGTGGATAAGTGGGTTTTGTTCATGTGGGGAACCAAAGAAAACAAATTCTCATGTGCTAAAAGATGTAACGTCCTTCCTCTCAAATAACATTGGACCTTCCAATAGTACTCAACAGTGGGGTCTGAAGTCACCAGAAGAGAAACTAGTGAAGGATGAAATAATCGGTTATAATGAGGGGTAAAGGGGGAATATCCAGAAAGAGCTGGTGATATTTCCCAATAGCCACACAAAATCCGATCGAGGTGCAATTGCAGCCCATAATTTCCACCTCGGTAGATTTCCTAAAATTTGGTTACTAGGTACCTCAGTCAAAGTGAGACATTTATATTTTCGGCCTAAGAAATGGGTCACGGGATGGATCCCATCCAAGAGGTGGGTTTCTCAAGGGGTGACGCACAAAACAATCAGACCTCGGCCTTCAACCCTTCATGGGTATCTCCCTGCCTTATGGTGTTAGTAACACTTGAATTGGAGGATTTTCAGTTCCCTATTTGACAACTTCTATTGTTTTGACAATGAGAGAACCAGATAACGGGGAATTGTTTGGATGCCTATCCCCGAAATCTTACCTAGACTAAAAAATTTCTTTTGGCACCTCCTGTGGAGGAAAACTTAGTGAGTTTTTAGAAAAAATTTAAATGTGGTTGTTTGAGAGATTGGGGGTGTGAACCAACCTCATTGAAATTAAATTGGAGTGGATAGTTTCGTCAAGAAAAGGGTGGGGTGTTTTGGAATCTCTTTGGAGGAAACTTACTTTGACCTCCATGTTTCGAGAAGAAACTATGTGAGTGATAAGTGACTTTTGTGTGTGAATGATTGAAAGTGTGCCAATGTTTTAATGAATTAGGTGTCACCTTGTTGCATGTGGACTTTTCTTGGTCCTTACAAGTGTTGATTACCTAATTAACTAAATGCCTTTGGTACAACCTTGCATAAAAAGTCCCTAGGAAACTAGCATGTGGGCATGTGGGTCCTTTACTATTCCTTTAACTCCCTATTTGTGATTTAATCTAAGAAATTCTTTTGAAACTATCCTAGATTGTGATCATGTGGGCATGTATGGGCCCAATACAAAAACCTTTAAACTTCCCTAGTGATTTAATCTAAGAAAGTAAATTTCAACACTATCCTATCTTTATAGCATGTGGGCATGTATGGGCCCATTACAATCTTAAGATGTGTTTGAAAAATAAACTAAAATGAGTCCCAAGAGGGGATGTTGTCCTCTCCTAAAGGTTTTAGTCTTTTTAAGGGAGATGAAATTGTCCTACAATCTTTTTCTAATTCTCAAGGTCGCTTGGAAGCACGAGAGAAGAGCATACTAAGCGATTATTATCCAACTTCTAGTCCCAATGCAAGTTTTATGTGATTTAGAAAATGATTCCAACTTATACTTTTAGTCAAAGCAAGCCATCCATGTGGAAAAATGAAAGAAAAAAGAGGAAATAATGATTTTAAACCCCCTAAGTGCCTATGTGTTTTGACTAATCCCTTTATATGAAGAGGGAACTAAGTGTGGTGCAACTTACAACATGCATGAAATCACTTTTAAGAAGGCTAGGGGCCTTCCTCAAATCACAAAAAACCTTACAATGTGTAGTTTTCTGCACAGGTGTATGGGTCTTAGTGTAGACAGAGGCACATTAAGTGCCTGTGCACAGACCGAAATGAGATTTTGGGCACGGGTGTGCAGAACATAACTGTGGTTTTAGCACATGTGTGCATGATGCACGTCTGTGGGCCAAAAAACTCATGAACAACTAACACACGGCCGTGGAGAAAATTCTGGATGGAATTCTCTCAATTCAACTTGGAATTAGATGTTTTGCAGGTCGGCTTAGGCCGGTTAATGCACCTGCAGGTTAAATAAACCAAAAGAAGATCTATAAAAACCCAAATGGGGTAGGAAATTGATACCTTTCCCTAGAGGAATCACCAATCTGTTGCACCTCTTTCGTCACCTTAGTGAGCAAAATAGAGGTGCTTACAAGCTTAGTTGGGTTTTCTAAGAAGGATAGCTGTAAGGAAAAGGTTTAGAGAAAGAAAAATTAAAAGAACAACTAAGAATTAAACTAAGAAATAAACTAAGAAATAAAATAACAACTAAACTAGTGAGCATAGGGACATAAGAACAAAAGAAACAATAATACTCATGTCACCAATGGTAAGGTTTATATCAGTGAAAGAAAACACCAAGAAGAAAGAGGACTATGAGTCCCTTCTTCCTCCAAGGGAGGGCTCTTGGACCCCCACAAATAAGCTCTTATTACAACTTTGAATGAAAATGGTGAAAGAATTCCTTGCTAATCCACTCAATGGGTGAGATGGATTGCCCAATGCAATGATGCTAGTATACTCTTGATGAGAATAGAGGATTCCTCAAGAGAATAGTAGCAACATAACTTTGCTATTGAAATTCCTTAAGAATGAAGTGCACCCATGGCCTTGTTTTATAGCACCTCTTTGAGGTATTGTGCAACCATCTTGTAGTGTGAAAAGAAGCTAATTAGGGCATTTTTAGGTCTTTGACTAGCCACCCAGTCAGATCCAGTCCATATTTGAGTGTCAAATCAACTTGGAAGCTGAAGAAGAAGTGGGTGGGAGGACAACCACTCTCATAAATGCGCCATTATTAGATGTGAACATATTTTAGTGACCACATTCGTGCATCGGGCGCATGTGCGCTTTTCCTGCATTCCTGTTTTGTGCATGTGCATGCGGGCCCTATGTAGTCATAGCGCACTTCAATTTTTTCACTGGTTGTATATTTTTTTACCCTTTGGAAATGATTTTGTGGTAATTTTGGTCCATGGGTGACCTCATAACTGTTTGACGATGTTGGATTCTTGTAACCATTTGCAGACAAAATTTCAGTGATAACACTTACTTAATTTACAACCAGTAACCATGGGAGTGCCAACTGGTTTAAAATCTTCCATTTGAAATTTCTTAAGCATTTCATTCATATACTTGGTTTGAGAAATGGAAATACCTTTATCAGATTGAGTAATTTGCAAGCCTAAGAAAAACTTCATTTCTCCTAGCATGGACATCTCAAACTCTTTCTCCATACTTTCTACAAACTGTTTACTGAGCCTATTATCATCACTACCAAAAATGATATCATCTACATATATCTCAACAATGATCAGGCTATCATTTTCTTATTTAATATATAGATTACTATCAGTGTTACCTTTCCTAAATCCTTCCTGCCTCAAGTAATTGTCAAGTCTGGAATACCAAGCCCTTGGTGCTTGCTTCAGGCCATACAATGCCTTTTTCAACCTGTAAACATATTGTTCTGCTTCTTGTACCTGAAAACCATCTGGTTGTTCCATATATACTTCTTCCTCTAAATCACCATTCAAAAATGCAAACTTTATATCCATTTGGTAAACTTTAATGTGTTTAGAATTGGCATAAGCTAGAATCAGTCTAATGGATTCCATTCTTGCAATAGGAGAAAAAGTTTCTCCAAAATATATTCCTTCTACTTGTGCATACCCTTTACAAACCAATCTAGCCTTGTTTCTAGTTATTTTACCTGCTTCATCCATCTTATTTTTGAAAACCCATTTATCCCCTATGACATTCTTATTCAAAGGTCTAGGAACCAATTCCCATGTCTTATTCTTTTCTATTTGACTAAGTTATTTATTCATTGCTTTCATCCAATACTCATCTTTAATTGCTTCTTCAATATTTTTGAGTTCAATCAGAGAAAGTAAAGATACCTGTTCATGTGTTGAGGTGGATTCTTGCCTTCTGCTTCTTGTTCCAACATCTGCATTTATGTCACCAATTATCTGTTCTTCAGGGTGATTTTTCTGTATTCTCTTGCTTGGAGTCTTTGATGGATTCATGCTTTTGGATGCAGTTGTGCCCTGTGTCAAAGTAGGAATTAATTGTTCACTGTCAGCAGCCTTAGTTTCTTCTGTTTCACTTACCTCATCATTCATTTTATGCTTGTCATGTATCTCATATATTTGATGTTTCTTTTGTTTAGATTTAGACTTCAGAAATGAGGACTCATCAAATTTAACATCTATGGCTTCAACTATTTTGTTCAATATGAAGTTGTAACATTTATAAGATTTCCTTGAATAGGAATACCCAACTAAAATACCTTCATCTCTTCTAGATTCCAACTTACCCAAATGCTTGTCAACTCTTTTGATATAACATTTACTGCCAAAAATTCTGAAATGTTTAACACTAGCTGGTCTGCCTTTGCATAAATGATAAGGTGTATTAAAATGATTGTTTCTCAGCAAGATTCTATTTAAAATGTGAACAACAGTATGAAAAACTTGAGGCCATAGTATATTACTTAGTTTAGATTCATTGAGCATAGTTCTAGCCATATCCATAACAATCCTATTTTTTCTTTCAACCACTCCATTTTGTTGAGGTGTTTTAGTAACAGAAAAATGTCTTCTTATCCCATTTTCATCACAGTATCTGTTGAAATATTTAGACACAAATTCCCCTCCATTATCTGATATTAAACATTTAATTTTCATGTCACATTCATTTTCAGTTGACTCCTTGAAGGTTTGAAAACAACTAAAAGTTTCAGATTTCTTTTTCAATAAAAACATCCATGTCATTCTAGTAAATTCATCCACAAATAGTAGAAAATATTTGTCTCCTTTTAACCATGCTATTCTCATAGGTCCACAGACATCAACATGTACTATTTCCAATGGTTTAGTTGTTGAATGTTATTTGGTTTTGAATTTAACTCTAGTTTGCTTACCATGTTGAAATTGTTTACAGACAGAACTTGAAAGATCCTTTATGACAGGTAAATATCTTATTGCTTCCTTTTTATTCAACTGAATCAGATTTTCAAAGTTAATGTTTCCAAGTCTTTTGTGCCACAACCAACTTTCATCTTCACTCCCAAGATAACATTTTTCTTTTTCTTCATCTAGTATGTAAATGTTGCTTGAAGTTCTTGTGGCTATTCCAACTAGTTTATTTGATTTTATATCCCTAATTTGACATCCTTTTGAATCAAAAATCATAAAGAGACCTTTATCATAGGTTTGACTTACACTCAATAAGTTATGTTCCATTTCCTCAACCAATAAGACATTTTCACCCATGATTTTCTCGTTGTTTAGACATACAGTTCCTTTTCCAACTATCCTAGCTGATTCATCGTTTCCAAGGGTGACTGTACCTTCTTTTCCTTCATCTAGTTCAACAAACAGTTGTTTTCTACCTGTCATATGCTTTGAACATCCACTATACACAACCCATTTTACTTTTTGTTCTGCTTGTAGAGCTATAGTGCATTTTTCAATGTTCAGATTTTCACTTTTCTTTTTCCAAAATTTGGTTTTCAGATCTGTGTAAGTGGGTTCATTAAATTTATGAAAACTCATAGGAAAATTTATTGACACATGCTCAAAGTTGTTACACTTGTAACATTCATTCTCATATCTTAAGGTTTCAAATATGTTGTAAGAGTAGTTCATATTGTTTTGACTAGTTTTACCATGTCCTCTTCTATATTCAAAATTAGACCTTTCATGACTATTATGTGCATTTATCTTTATTGAAAAACTATTACAAAATGCAGCCTTATGTCCATACTTATAACAAAAGAAACAGTGGCCTTCAAACTTGTTTTGATGTCTTCCATAACTTCTTCTATGCACTGTTGAACCCTAATTTTCTTCTTGCCTTTCTGATTCCATCTTCTTGCTAGTAATTTTCTCATGATTATCTTTTGTACCTTCTTTCTCAACACTTGAACTAAAACATCCATTAGTTACTGTAGATTTATAACCAATTCTAGTCTTATCATATGTTTATCTTTGACTGCTAATAATTTTATCTAACACTTGAGAACTCTGATTCATGTTATTTTCTTGTACTTTCTTTCTTAATGAAACTACTTCAATTTTTAAACCTTCATTTTCCTTATCCTTTTCTGCAAGCATTTTAGTTAGAGCTTCTTCAGTCACTCTAGCCTCTTCTATTTTAAGTTTTAAGTCAACTACCATGATTTYRGTGCKATCAATCAAACCATTTGATTTYTRTAATTCAAATTCTAGATTCTCAATTTCTCTTTTAAAATGTTTGCATTCCCTTCTCACTTTTCTTAATTCACTTAAATCACTTACCAATTCAGCTTCTAGATCAACTTCACCTTCTTCTTCTTCACCAGACTGATCATCCTATTTTTCCATATCCATAAAAAGTTGTACATATGAACTGTCATCACTCTCACCAGATTCTAAAATATCAATGTCATCTTTTATACACAGGCTTTTATTTTTGTAAGTTTTTCTTTGAAAAAACTTCTTATGTCTATTCTTGAATTCCTTAGGTTTTCTATCACTGTATTCTTCATTATCAGTATGCTTATTGTAAGGACACTTAGATGAAAAATGTCCTATTCTACCACAAACAAATCATTTTAGAGGAAGCTTACCTTTATACTTGCCAGTACCTCTTTTCAGACTTTTAACAAAATTTGCTTCTTCCACATCACCTTCTGACTTCTCATGACTGCTGATTTCTGCTTCAATCTTTTTCTTATATTTCTTTACTACCTTGAAAGCTGATTCTTTCCTGAAATAATTCTCACTAGAGGTTCTCATCTCATATGTTGTTAGTATTCCATGTAATTCATCCATTTCTAAAGTATCAAGATCTGTTCTTTCTTCTAATGCAGATATTTTTGAATCAAATCTTGTAGGAAGTGATCTAAGTACCTTTTTCACAATAATATTATTATTAACTGTTTCTCCTAGACCTCTTATGGTATTAACAACTTCATCAATATGAAGAAAGTAGGTAGCTATATCTTCAGATTCTTCCATTTTCAAGCTTTCAAATTGAATTCTATATGATTGTAGCTTAGAACTCTTTACCTTAGTGTCTCCTTCATATACATTTTTCAATTTATCCCATATTTATTTTGTTAATGCACAATGCATAAATTTAACAAATTCTAACCCTACTAGATCTCCTAGTATTGCATACATAGCTTTGGAATTACTCTCATAGAGTCTCTTACCTGTAGCATCTATTGGAATGGTTGCTGGGACTTTATATTCATTTACTACAACCTGCCAGATATCTACTCCTTGAGTTTGTAAAAACAACTTCATCTTGATACTCCAAAAAGCATAATTATGACCATCAAACAAAGGCAATCCATGTTTTGTAAATTCTGACTTCTTATCCATTATGAATGATAAAAAACTTCCAGTGGTTAAACTAATATCTTGAATTAACCTGCTCTGATACTAATTGTTGTATAGGATAAGTCAACTGAGAGGGGGGGGGTGAATCCGTTGTATAAAATTTCTTTAATTTTATAAGAAGATTACTTATTAATCAATAAATCATGCCTTTAACATTTAACCAATAAATATACAATCACATAAATGAAACAGTGACACAATGATTTTTCATGAGGAAACCCAAAAGGGAAAAACCTCTTCTTCTTATGAATGAAAGTCAAGATCCAACTCCTCTTTACATTATTATTTTATCTGAGCTACAACCCAGATGAGGCTGCTACCTCTATTTCTTCAGCACCTACTGGATGGAAGCTACAACTCCCAGATGTACAAGCACCAACTTGTATAGGAGACTTTTACAATCTCCCCTTGCTCCTCCCTACCACCCTGGAATCCTTCTATGTCACTAAGAACCTGCAAACCAACTCTTTATCTTCTCTGACAAATGATTCATCATTCAAGTCCTCTCTGTTTATATAATCATATCAAAATACATGCTTCTCCCCTTGATCTCTGCTATATCTTCATCATTTCTTCTCACTATCCCTGTATGATTTTATTTTGGTTTTATATTCATTTACAAAAATGAATTTTTAGAGCTACGATTGTACCATTAATTCCATACGCACACACACGAGACAGTCACTATGTGTTTCTTTTTATCTTCTACAACCCCCTCGGTTACCCCTCAAATCCCTAGAACAATGCTTCAACAACTAAAATGCCAACCATCCAAGAACCATGATTCAGTTCTACTAACTGAATCGTAACTAAACTATTAATCATGAAGAACAACAATAGCCTTTCGATCATATTTCCAAGTATCCAACACCGTTGGATTACAAGAACAGGGTCTCGCATTGATTTCACCATTTCGGATTTCGATATTTCGACATTTCGGCATTCCTGTGGTGAGGAGTCTTGACACTCCAAGTCGCAATCCCCGAAATGGAGCCAGAACAATGGTCCACAAAACTTCATAATCCGATCCCTTCTTTTCTTAATCGAACGACTGACGGGATTTCAACATTTTTCCTTTTGATTGATCGCGACTCCAACATTATAAAATTCATGATCACAAAATCTCTGAAGTGATCAGATGGTTCACATAACCCACTGAGATGGACGTTTGATGGGATTTCATAGTTTTTCCTTTCGGGTTTTCGAGACTCATAATAGTCCCTTTCGACATTTTGGAGTTCGAGACTTCGTGATGGTGGAGTTTCTTCCTGCTATGTAAAACCCCGAAATAGAAAGTTCTGATGTGACATAAACCTGCTAACATCACACGTGGATTGACACGTGCTGAATAGCTACCACGTGTCACTCTGATTCGTGACTTACATGTGCCTGAAATGTTGAATCACCTTGACACTTGTCATTATCTGATTGTGCCACGTGTCATTATCTAACGTGGTTTGATGACGTGGTTTGTTGATGTGTCTATTTCAGGATTTCGAGGTTCGCTACTTCAAAGGTTAAAGTTCCTTTGATCTTTGATTTCTTGGTCTGCGAAACTCCGAAATGGAGTCTTTGACATGCTTTGATCTTTCGCATTTCATGATTTCATCATTCTTGTCATGAGTGTCCTTGACACCTCCAACTCTCGGTATCTGAAAATATGAAATGGATATTAAGTCGTGGTTTCGCATTTCATGATTTCATCATTCTTTTCATGAGTTTCCTTGACACCTCCAACTCCCGGTATCCAAAACTCCGAAATGGAGATTAAGTCGTGGTTTCGAATTTCGGTATGTCGAGAGACATGTTGATATCCAAATTAGGAACCACCATGCCTTTGAAAACTGATCCACGGTGCATGTGAAAACTGACCAACAAACTCCCCCTTTGGCATTTTAAAGTTTGACATTAATGAAAAAACCAAGCCCTGTGCAAACTGTGCGAACTGCCCTACTGTGTAATTTTCCTTGTGCAAATTGTGCAAACTTCCCTACTATGTAAATTGCCCTGTGAAAACTGCAAGCCCTGCCAACAGTGCATACATCAGTTCACATTCAAAACAAAGTAATGCTTAGAAACAACACTGATAAAACTCCCTACGAGATATGGAAAGGAAGACCAGCAAATGTGAAGCACTTTATAATTTTTGGAAGCAAATGCTACATCAAAAGAGAAGATGGAAGAATGAGAAAGTTTGACTCTCGTGTGGACAAAGGAGTAATTGTTGGTTACTCAATTACAAGGAAAGCATACAAGTGTTTCAATCTAATATTGAATAAAGTTGTGGAAATAATCAATGTAACAATTGATGAAACAAGAAGACTAGAATCAAAGGAAGAAGAAAACAAATCAATGGAACAACTTTTCGAAGAAGAAGTAGAAGAGGAAGATGAAGAGAATCTGACAGAAGCATAAGAGCAAGTTCAAAAAGTGTCACCAAAGACACCCAGTAAAAGAGTACAGAAGAATCATCCTTCAGATCAAATTATTGGGAACAAAGATGCAGGACTTGATACTAGAAGAAGAATTCGTTCACCAGAACAAACACACATGGCACTCTTATCTATAATTGAACCAAAATGTTTTGAAGAAGCCAGTAAGGATGAATTTTGGAATAAGGCCATGGATGGATAATTGGATCAAATAGAGAAAAATGACACTTGAGAATTGGTTCCAAGACCAAAGAATAAGAATGTGATCGACACAAAATGGGTTTTCATTAATAAATTGAATGAAGATGGATAGGTTACAAGGATCAAAGTTAGATTGGTATGTAAAGGATATGCATAGATTGAAGGAGTCGACTTTGAAGAGACATTTTCCCTAGTTGCCAGAATGGAAGCAATCCATTTGATTTTAGCTTATGCATGCTCCAAAAATGTTAAAGTATATCGGATGGACAAAAAATCATCTTTTCTGAATGGGGAACTTGAATAAGAAGTCTACATTGAACAACCAAAAGGATTTCAATTGTCAGAGAAGACATATTATGTGTGCAAATTAAAGAAGGCCTTGTATGGTCTAAAATAGGCTCCTAGAGCATGGTACTCTGGACTGGATAAGTATCTGTAGCAGGAAGGGTTTAGAAAAGGAAGTGCAAACAACAACCTCTACAACAAGGTAAGTCAAGGTAATATTTTATTAATTGAAGTTTATGTTTATGATATTATTTTTCGTAGTGATGATGATAGGTTAAGCCAAAAATTTACAAAAATATGCAAAATGAATTTGAAATGTCATTACTTGGAGAACTATCTTTCTTTCTGGGAATTTAGATACATCAAAGCAACCAAGGATTTTTTATTTCTCAAACCAAGTATATCAGAGAAATGCTAAAGAGGTTCAGAATGGAAGATTGCAAACCAGTTGTAAGTTGAGCAAAGATGATGATTCGAAGTCTACAGATCAGAGGTAATACAGGTCATTGATTGGCATCCTACTATATGTGACAACATCCAAACCAGATGTAATGAAGGAAATTAGATAGGTGGAACGATTTCAAGCAACACCAAAGGAATCACATTTATTAGCAGTAAAGAGGATTTTCAGATATCTCAAAGGAACATAAGAGTTTGTATTATGGTATCCAAAAATAAAAGATCTATTACTTATTGCCTACACAGATGCAGATTGGGCAGGTTTTATTGATGATCGACAAAGCACCAGTGGAGCAGCGTTCTACTTAGGTGAGTGTTTGGTATCATGGCTAAGAAAGAAACAATCATTAGTATCTTTATCTACAGTCGAGGCAGAGTATATTGCAGTAGCATCATGTTGTACACAGGTTCTTTGGATGAAACAAACTATGATAGATATATAGGTTGTGTATGATGAGCCCATTCCAATCTATTGTGATAATACAAGCACCATTAGTATCTCGAAGAACCCTGTGATGCACTCCAATATGAAGCACATTCTAATCAAGCATCACTTTCTATGGGAGCAGGTTGCAGAAAAGAATATCAGAGTTGAGTATATGGGCACAAAAGAATAAGTGGAAGACATATTCACAAAACCACTTCCACGGGAATCCTTTGAATATATTTTCCAGAGACTTGGAGTTATTTCTACTCCCAAATGAATGCTTTTTGAATTATTATCTTATATGTCTTAGATTTACATGTGGAAGCACCATAAGAGGACAATTTAGTTAGGGGAAGAAACCAAGGATGGAAAGATACCTTTGCCATTGATGAAAAAGGGGGAGATATTTATCAGATGTAGAGGATAGAGACAGAGGACAAAAGCATGGTTCCAGGGGGAGAAGATTTATCAGATGCAGAGGATAGATACATAGGACAAAGGAATGGTTCCAGGGGGAGCATATTTATCAAATACAGAGGATAGAGGCATGGTTCCAGGGGGAGCATGAGTGATATTTTTTCAATATTGCATCAAAGTGTTTCCATCAATGCCAAAGGGGGAGATTGTTGATTAAAGTTGGTTGCCATTGATGTCAACCTTTGAAGAAATCCATGTAGCACAAGGTTTGGGTAATGGACCCAATATTTTTTGATGTAAATATGACTCATTATTGTCTTGTCATGGTTGATAAGAAGTAAAAATGGATGAACTCCAAAGTGGTCCCCTTATGGTGAAATAACTCATGGGAAGACGCTTTTCAGAGTGAGAGATCCCATTCTTATTTGAGGAATAATAATATGAAGGACAATAAAATTTGTGAGTGAAAATATCCTAGATGGATAGTGGTTGTCATGACATTTCTAGTGGTATGTGGAACGTTACATAACTCCTCACGATTATAGAGTTATGGCCATATGAAGTTGGAGAACCCTCACGAGTCTTATAGAATCCCCCAAGAGTGAAAGTTATTTGCAAAAAGAAATTATTTTAAATGAAGAAGCCCTAAAATAAGGAAAGTGTAAGGCTACACAAAGATATAAATAAGACACAAAGCTCACTAATAAAAATACACTTGTACATATTTTGTATCTATTTTCTTGTGTAAAGCTTCTTGTAAATACTTGTGGATACATTTGAAGTGGTGAACGTCTGAGGTAGCATGAAGGGTTGACGAAGAAATTCTCAGATTCACAGAAAAACCTATTTTCTGAGGCATATGTGGGATGTCTGTGTATAGGGTGAGTACATGTATGCAGGATGGTTGTGTATAGGGTGTGTACGCATGTGGGATGGCTATGTATAGGGTGCATACACATACGTGGGTTGTTTGTGTATAGGGTGAGTATGTATGCAGGCTGGCTGTGTATAGGGTGAGTACATGTTGATAAAGCCATGAAACTTGAGAATATGAAGGTGCATAGGTTCTAGATTCTGAGATCAAGCTCCCAAGAAGGTCTAGAGTGCTCAAATACATCAGAGCCGTCGATTGGTTCAAAATGTATGTCTTATTTCTATGAATGGTTGGATTTTGATGTATGCATGAGGAATGGCAATGGATATTTGAGGATTCTCCCTAGATAGACTAGTGGCTACATGGGATCTTCTTTATAAGTCAGATCTACAGAAATATAGTGCCGGTGTATTTATCATTGATACTTCTTGTTGAGGCACATCTTGTATTTCTTGGCATATGGCTAAGAGTTTTTATGGTACATGGTTGAGATCTTGTATTTATTGATGTATTGAGAAGTTGAATATCAGAAAGGGGTTGATGACTAAGATCATGTGAGGGATATTATACTTGTTCATGTTTACACATACCTATATGGCACATGACTAGAGAGAGACATACTTGTCTTGAGTAGAGGTTATGTAGGAGGATGCATGCACAGGGTACAGTTATAGTCTAGATATAGTGACAGGTTACAGATATGTGTGAAAGAAGTTACAGAGGGTTAGAAGTTTTCAAGTGAAAGGAAACCCTAGTTTCAAAAGGAATACACAGGTTTCATAATATATAGGGCGCATACATACGCGGGCTGCATAACAGATAGGGCATGTACATAAGCGAGCTGCATCACTACAGGTCGCGTATCTGTTGTATTTTTGTAGATACATGTTCAGTTTAGGTACATATTGATTACAGGAAAGTTGTACAGACTGGATACAAGTCAGTGGTACAAGTTGATACAATTGTATAATAGTATATCTTACAGTGACAGGTTGGTAGTGGTTCCATCATTCTACTTCTACTTCAGGGTGGTAGGACGGGGCAAGGATATGTGGTTGTATCCACCTCCCTCTTGTATCCGGAGAACTTAGGGGGTTGTAGCCTCCTTCTGGATGTAGCCAGAGAATTGGGGAGTTGGAGCTTCCCTCAGGTTGTGACCTAAGAAACTAAGGGGTTGGAGCCTCCTTCTAGTTGCAACTGGAAAAAAAGGAAGTCGGTGCTTCCAATGAATGTAATTCTTCAAGACATACAAGAAAAATGATTTTGTGGTTTTCTCCCGATTTGGGTTTCCAGATAAAGAACTGGTGTACTGTGTATGTGTGTGATTGTTCATTTCATATTGCTCATTATTGGATAGTAATTCTACATTGATATAACACTTGGATTATTTGGAGAAAAGGATTATAATTATGCTATTATTGATTCACCCCCCCTCTTAGTAATCCAACATGAATTCCATTGAAATTTTGTTATTTCGTTTCAATTTCTTCTTGGCTGCAATATTTTCCCTTTTTGAACTATCATATCCTGTAACAACTAATTGCCAAATATCATGCCCAAAAATACTTTTGTCCTTTTTCTCCATATCTGTAAGGTCTCTCTCCCCACAGAGCCTTATCAAACACAAGCTAAAATATTGAATAAAAACATATTATATCCTATACAAGTTAATCATAACCTATAATCATTTATTATTCAGCATAAATTAGATCTATTAATAGCATGTAAATAAGCTTACATAACAACCACATAACACCACATATTCATGAGAATACATAAATAAAAATACCTCTGTCTGATGCTAAATTCCCGCTCTATGGTTGTCCTCTCTGCTGCTCTGCCCAAAACCGAATCTTCCTCCTTGCCGGCTAGGAATAGAGCCTGTTTGGCTCCCTAGCTCCAGGATTCCATGAGGATTCCTGGCCCCCAAGCCCAAAACTCCCAACAACCTGGTGCACCCCTATAACAATCCACCCAAACTCCAAAACCAGAAAAATATCCACAGAAAATACAGTCCTTCTCCTGCAATAATGCTCCTCTCCCAAAATTTCATAATAATCTCCCAAAGGCCTCTACCTAGTCATATCCTTCCCCATTCACCTCCTCCTCCTTCATTTAATGCCACCCACCTTATCCCTCCATTTACTACCTTATCCCTCCATTCAATACCTTATCCCCTATCATACGTAAAGTTTTATAATAAATAAATTAAAGTTATTAAGCCTTTAATTCTTTACCCAAACCTTAAATGTGTTAATTAATCAATTACTTAATTAATCAACATATATTAAACAATTAATAAATAAATAAATAATATTATTAATAAATAATCGTTATTTAACTAATACACACTAGGACAGTTAATTATTTAATTAAGTATACTTGATAAACCCTATGCAACTATTTAACTAGGGTTGTTACATACACCCACCCTTTAGGAAACTTCATCCCGAAGTTAAGGTATTTTATGATACAAGGGAAAAGAAACATGGTTCACACATTCATAAAAAAATAACCGTCATTATTAGTAAGTAAGACAAGAAACTCATTCATACTAGTGTACATGCGCAAGAAATGCATGTGTAGCTAGTATACAAGTCTCGTTCATGTACTAATATCAATAACTATTATCTCTATAGTAATTTCCATATGCATCCAATCCATTCAACAAGACTATTCATTTTATAAAAGACAATAAACCAATTAAATGTTTGCGAAATCCTTTAATTTCAATTATCTAGCTCAACAACGTTATTTAGACAATTGTAATTTAGTTACATAATTATGAATATTCATATATATACACATTTTCTTTTCAGAAGGAAAAACAATAAATTCCACCATAAGACAAATCTCCATACACTCTCAACTATTTCTACTCATCCTTCCTCCCTAACTTACTTCCACCTTCCATTCCTATCCTTCCTCTACTGGACTATCTTGGAGCATCAACTATATTGACCTAACTCCAAATAGAACCCGTAAGAGGAAGTGTCACTATCTTGACCAAGCTTCCCCAGGAGGAAACTGACAGTCATCATCACACGTCTAGGGGAGCGTGAGCTAACATCATCCTCCCATGACTTTAGGTTTCAGAGGATACACGGTGGAAAATGCCTCCACCCCTCCTAATCATAGCTAGGGTCCACACCCTACAATGGAATTTATAGTGGCACCATGTTGCTGGGAGTTTTGTCATCCTCTATTCAGTTTTGGGCAGTCTCACCACCTGAAATACTACACTGGTACACATATCATAGCAATGCATCCAAACCAATATAATTTCACATACAAAGATTCATACCATATTGTTTCTCGACTAATGGTCATGACATCCACTTTTGTCATCATTATCCCTTGGCTATTTCATAGCCCATAACCTGCAGATTGGTATGTAACACAAACTCATACATTTCTATGTATTATCATCATGTAATTGCATACAACCATAATTTCAATTCGGTATCCGTGTACCAACAATTTAACATCAAAGTTTTCAAGTTAGAAATAGATCTCATAATATCCCATAATTCAATTTTGACACCCATTCATAAAATTATCATTTACAAAATAGATTGCATCATATCCAACATCATTCTAATAGCATTTAAATATTCATAGGATTCTCATTCACACAATATGTTGCATCATATCCATCATTATCCATAACAATTAGACATTCATAGAATTTACATTCACATAGTAGATCGCATCATATCCATCATCATCAATAATATTTAAACATTCATAAAATTTACATTATCACAATATATCGCATCATATCCATCATTATCCAAATATATTTAAACATTCATAAAATTTATACGTCTAAAAGTTCAAGTGTATCATTTAATAGTTTCACTTGTGAATAGAAAATAAAAGTGTGTAAGCCTTAGGTAATCCTGGTTGTTTGAGTCAAAAGGTGGTGTTACATACACCCCACCTTCGAGAAACATATTATCGAGGTGGTCAAAAAAGTGAGGGATAGTCTCGTCGTAGTGTCTCGATGTCTTCCCAAATAGTAGATCCTGGACTATACTTGTCCCATTGGACCTTAACTTGGTCTACCATATAGTTCCTGAGATGTCGGACTCTACGGTCCAATATGCGTAACGGTTCTACCGTGAGAGTTCCCACGTACGATACCTGCAATTCCTTCCAATTTAGTTTATGTGATCCATCAGCAACATAATGGCATAAAACAAATACATGAAAAACATTATGGGTTTTATGCAAGTGGGGTGGTAGTACGAGACGATAGGAAATAGGTTGAATTTTCTCTTGGATTCTGAAAGGTCCTATAAATTGAGGTGACAACTTTGTCCCCTTCCGGAACCGTATGGTACTCTTGTTAGGCCTGATATGAATGAAAACCTGGTCTCCCACTTCATAACTTCGGTCGGTCCTGTGTGCATCTGCATAACTTTTCTGCCTATCATGTGCTTCCTTTAGTCTCTGCCTAATCTGAATCACCTATTCCTCCATCTCTTGAATCAATTCTAGCCCAACTGTTACTCGGTCTTCTAATCTATCCCAACTCAACGACTTTCTGCATGGCCTTCTATACAAAGATTCATAGGGTGGCATTTTGATGGAGCTATTAAAACTGTTATTGTAAGAAAACTCTACCAAAGGTAGGTACTTTTCCCAATGGGTTTGATTATCCATTACATACATCCTAAGCATGTCTTCCATGACTTTATTTACTCTCTCAATTTGCCCATCTATTTTAGGATGATAAGTTGTGCTTAAGTTCAATTGAGTCCCCAATGTTGACTGCAAACTTGTCCAAAACCTAGAAGTGAATATGGAGTCCCTATTTGAAATGATCTTCTTAGGTATCCCGTGCAAATGGATAACCTCACTTACAAACACACGTGCCACATTAGTGACATCATAAGTGTCTCTAACTAGAATAAAATGAGAACTCTTGGTTAACTTATCAACTATCACAAGAATGGCATTGTGACTATGATATGTGAGTGGCAACCCCACAACAAAATCCATAGAGATGACTTCCCACTTGGACATAGGAACATCATGTGGTTGTAGGAGGCCTACCAGATGATGGTGGTCGGCTTTCACTTGTTGACACTCTAGGAACTTGGTGACGAAATGGACCACATCGTGCTTCATGCCTACCCAAAAGAAGAGCTTCCTCATGTCTGTGTACATCTTCTTCACACCTGAATGCGCACAATAAAGTGCACTATGGGCTTCCTTCAGTATGATGCTTCGAATATTCCCATCTTCAGGGATGTACATCCTTCCCCGATATCTCAATAGTCCATCTGCTTCCAGACTATATCCTTCATACTTTGGATCTAATTTCGTCCCACTCTGGAGGTTTGAAGTAACCTCTAAATACCAATTGTCTCCTTGGAGTTGCGTCAACACACGTTCCCTCATATTGACCTTTAAGGGTATCAAGGAGAAGACACGTGGTCTCCTACTCAAGGCATCTGCCACCACATTTTCCTTTCCCTTGATGTATGAAATACCAAAATCGTACTCACTCATAAAATCATTCCATCGCCTTTGCCTGGCATTCAGATCCCTTTGAGTGAAGAGATGTTTTAGAATTTGATGGTCCATTTTGAGCTCAAATTTTTGCCCCACAAGATAGTGCCTCCAAAGTTTCAGAGCTAGCATTACAGCTGCCAACTCTAAATCATGAGTAGCATAAATCTCTTTGTGTTTCTTCAACTTCCTTGACGCATAAGCTATCACTCCTCCATCCTACATTAGCACGGCCCCCAACCCTTGCTTTGAGGCGTCCATGCAAACTATGAAGTCATTTTCCATATCCGACACTCGTAGAATTGGCGCACTAGTTAGTAACCTCTTAAGCTCAATGAATGCACTATCACATTATTTTGTCCATTCATACCTGACCCCCTTGTGCTACAAAGTGGTGATGGGTTTTTTTATTTTAGAGAATCCTTCCACAAATATCTGATAATAACCTGCTAGCCCCATGAAGCTTCTCACCTCATGGGCATTTTTCGGCACTGGCCACTCTATAATGGCCTTTACCTATTCTGGGTCCATAGAGATTCCTTCACCGAAAATGATATGACCTAAATAGTGGATCTCTTTCTGAAAGAAGGAACACTTCGACAACTTCCCATACAATTTGTTCTCTCTAAGGCAGTACAACACCACTCGTAAGTGTTCCTTATGTTCTCTTTCATTTTTGGAATAGATGAGGATGTCATCCAGAAAGACTTGTACAAAACGGTTTAAGTACTTCTGGAATACGTTGTTCATGAGCCTCATGAATACTACTGGCACATTGGTCAATCCCAAAGGTACTACGAAAAACTTATAATGCCCAAACCGAGTTTGAAAGGCAAGTTTTGGGATATGACCTTCCTTAATCCTTAACTGATGATACCCTGATTGCAAATCGATTTTTGAGAATACCACTACTCCTTTCATCTGATCGAAGAGGTCATCTATTCATGGAATTGGGTACCTATTTTTCACTGTAGAACGGTTCAAATCCCTATAGTCTATACACAATCATAAGGAACCATCCTTCTTCTTTACAAAAATTACTAGTGCACCCCAAGGTGAGACACTGGGCCTTATTAACCCTAAGTCTAGTAACTCTTTCAATTGCATTTGCAACTCACAAATTTCCAGTGCTATCATCCGATATGGAGTCTTGGAAATTGGTTCTGCATCAGGTTTTAGCTCAATAGTAAAATCAAGCTTCCTCTCAGGAGGTAACCCTGGTAACTCATTCGGAAAAAAATCCTTAAATTCTGACAATACCGGGTACTGATCCAATGAGGGTCCCTTCCTTTCATTCACTACTTCCACTACATATAGTCGACACCCTTGCCTCAAGCATCGCTTAACCTTCATAGTTGAGATAAATCATAATGAAACCTTTCTCCATACACCCTAGATCTCTATTGGTCTTCCTTCATCGTCGACACAAAGCACCCTTTTTGCGAAACAATCTACCAAAGCTCGATGAGATTCTAACCAATCCATTCCAATGATTAGGTCATACACCCTGAGGGCAGTGACATACACCTTCAACCTGGTAGTACACACTCTTAGGTATACTATACAATTATCAACGCTAGGTCCTACTGCTTTTTTTTACCCCGAAGCCATCTCAACTTGTTCAAAGTCATCGTGCTCGTAGGCTGCCAACCCACTCTTTTCTAATGCACATGGTGAAATGAATCTATCTGTAGCACCAGAATCAAATAAAATATTTACATTGATATGATTTAGCGTACCTGATGACTCCACCACCGTGGATTGATGTTCGGCCTAGTGATTATTAACCGCTGTGTAAATTTTGTGGCTGCTACTTACTCTTCCCATTGGGGCCTTTCCTTCTCTATGCACAAATCCTGATTATAACTCTGGGCAGTCATGCTAGTAATGGGGTCCTCAACATCCCCAACAGGTAACACAAGATTGAACCTGCGCACCGTTCTGTGACTGTCTCTGAAATGATTTCCTTCCCCTGGAACCCCTGCCCCTAATAGTTTTTCCCTGAGATGGTGGTAGACCTGCTTGCGTCATTGGTGATGAATGAGATGATGCACTTGCTGCCATTGAAATCCCTGCAGCTACTATCCTTGGTGTGACTCTGTTACCATATGGAGGTGGCCTTGAGCCCCCTCCCCTAGGAAATGTCCTAGGGGCCTTCCCTACGAATCCAGGATGATGCAGAAAGGTCGGTCTCGTACCTCCAGTTAAGTTCATGTGTTTCTCTGCATAACACGTATTTTCCACAACTTCTGCTACTGAAGGCGGTTTCCACATTCGCACCATTGCCCTTATGTTAGGGTTCAACCCATAGATAAAGCGTTCTGCCTGATGTTGGTCATTATCCATGTATGAAACATATTTGACCAATTGCATAAACCTGATCTCACATTCTTCTACGGTTATGTTTCCCTATACTAAGGCATGAAACGCTCCTACCTGTTGTTCCTCATACTAAGCTGGCAGATATTTCCTTCAGAACCTCTCCTCGAAAAGTTCCCAAGGTCCGGGGTAAGATGCAGTTACCTTTCTAGGTTGCCCCACCAGTTCAAGGCACTATGTCTCAACTGGAAATTTGATATCTTCATATTTGAGGTGGACGCATAGTCCCTTAAGGAAAAACACCTTGTCATGCCTTCCAACCATGCTTCTGCACGTTCACTGGCACGACCCCCAAAAAACTTCGAAAGTTTGATCTTCTGCATTTCACTAGTGATGTCTTCAGGTGGATGTCCTTCCCCTGAATACCTCGACACTTCTAGATTACCCATTCCCCATTAATGTCTCATTTATGGCCTCCAAAGAGCGCAATATGAGAGCTAGTTCAGGCGATGGTGGTGGCGTCACTGGCAGTCCCTGCGACGATGCCCCTCTGCCTCGATTTCCTTGAGTCCTAACCATCCTGTATGATTTAACCTACATCAACCAAAGTTGTCAGGGTGAGTTCAAGGATGTTTCACATTTGTGCAACTTAAACTAGAAAACAGGGTTAGGCGTAAGTTTTTTTTTTACTTGTCTGTAAACAGATGTTACTCTCTTTAGGGGAGGTGGCTAGGTTAGGGATAAAGAGTCTAAGCTTGATTTCTTCTCCTAAGAAAACTATTGACCCTCTCCCTGTTAGTTACACTAGCACTGTACCATACTCGCCACAGTGCATCAAATCCCTTATATGGTGCTTTCTATTATACCCCTATTCTACCCTGACTATTTCCCATAACCTGCATCAAACTCCCGCTACTCTACAAGGAATTGTAACCTGTAAATTATAAAGTTACACTATTACATTCATTAATAAAGGGTATATATATATGATTAATAATCATAGGTTTCAAACCCATTATTAACATTAAAATTTTATAATGTTAATATGGTGTTCACAATACGCTCACTTGCGGGCTTGGTGCTTGGCTCTAGCTGGTGGAATGGAATGGAAGGGCTTGACGCTTGGATCAATGAGTTGTGTGCATGGTCTCGTGAGCTTGGCGCTTGTATAATCGAAGATTATGCTCCGGGATGGTACTTCATTACTATTGATCATTGACTTATTTCTATATATAAATTTATTTTGTAAAGACTCATGTGTGGCGCGTTGGTGTTTGGTTGTTTTCCAAGGCTTGGACTATGGTGAGTGGATGTGGGTTCAAAACCCATGGACTCCAAACTTATATTTTTTTTTAACTTTATTATTAT
>JZKD02S0984483.1:376174-396561 GCA_000966675.3 Picea glauca
TATGTCACCTATCCCTCTTTAGTTAGTAAATTCAATATCTAAAACTTAAGGAAAGCGTCATGTTTTGGTGTGTTTTGTTCTAGATCTAGGTGGATCTAGGGAGATCTGTTAGTGTCTACACCTACCGATTAGTCTGATAATAGCCTGTTGTAACCAAAATTAAAAAATTTAACACTGTAAACTGAGTACTAACACCAAGCATATACCAATCATGTATCAACAACAACTCAAACTATGCCTAATTAGGATACACCAACATGACCATACCATACACCTCATTCATGTGCCAACTCATCAATTATATGTCTCAACATGTACCCAAGATGCACCTCAAGCATATACCAAATATATATGCCAATATAGCCAACAAGAGTTCTCTAACAATACATCACAATATCCATAGGTCAAATACCATACACCCTTGCATTAAACCATGTACATTAACACCATATCATTTACCAATCATATACCATATCATCCCATACACCATATACCAATAAACAAAGAAATAGACCACCAATGCATCTCAACAAGTAGACCTCAACTGACATGTATGATACATCCAATATGTACCACAAGACATATAGCAAAAAATCACCAAGACATGCCTCAAGCATGTATCATGTCATCACAAAATGTAACTATCAAAACATGCATATAAACATGGTGTATGTGATCACAAACCTATAGACCTTTCTCAAGTTCAACAACAAGATAATATAATTTTCATCAAACTTTACCTAAGTCTCACATGACTAGTTTTTGGATTAGTCAACAACTCTAACTTGAAACAATCATAACTTTGTACCTAAAATGAATAAAAGTATGAAAATGATACACAATATTCTTCAATGTCTTCTCTGCAATTCCTCTTGGTTTCACTTCTTGGAACCTCCCATAAAAGGAGTTATAGAAAAAATGGAATATCTTGCTGAATTCTGGGTTATTCTAGAGAGCGTACTTGTATGGCATGGCACATGATCAATATTTCATATCTTATTCTGAAAATTGTAAAAAAAATATTATGGAATGCACTATTTCTATTAAAATTGGTCTCACCAAATTTACATTTTCTATGAATAAGTTATGAACATTTTACCCGGAACATTTGTTTAAAAACTAGTTTAAGGACTAGACAAAAACCCTATCTTCCACAGAGTGTATCTCCCAAAATACAATGCCCGAGAAGATGAAATTTATAACATGGGTACCTTGACATGTTTTATCAATATAATTTATGTTTATCTATCTGAGTAATTCTATAAAAAACATTATTGTGAAAATGGTGAGATGACCTGTAAATAACATACCTTAGAACACATCATTAAAAGACTTCATACTCCCTTGGATTTCATCCTTCTTTACTTCACCTTCCCTATGAAATTCACCTTAGATATTCTTGGTTACCTTGGTCACTTATATATATTCAATATGCTCAATAGGTTATAATAAGATACCCTTTCTCTCTTATTTGTACTCTCCAAGTAGCTTCCACTAGGCGTTATCTTCTAACTACTTTACCCAACTTCCTTCTTTTAGGGCTAACCCACTTCTAACCAATTTTTCCACTTAAAACCACTTTATCCACAAATAGTAAACTTACCACTTCTAGTTGAAACTAATTTATTTTTGCAACAACTTAACTCATGATTAATTAGTTTCTTGTTCAACCACTTTGACTATTCAACCTTCTTGTTACAACTACTTTACCCATAATTAATTAATCTCTTCTTCAACCACTTTGACTATTCAACCTTCTTGTTACAACTAATTTTCCCATAATTAATTTCTTGTTGTGATCACTTTGACTAACAAGCTTTTTGATGACTTTCTAGGAGCTTCTAGAATAAATGACTTCTTGTTGACCTTTTAGGGGATTCTAGAATATTGTTGAGGATCCTCCAACTTCACAGGAAATATATCACTAATTGTGAAGAACCACATGATGTACCATATATCACCGGAAATGGAACGACGTGTACTATCCATCTAGAGCAGTCTTACCTACATATTCATTGATCTTCATTACATTATTCCTCAACCAAACTTGGGTTCCTTACCCATAACTCTGGAGCTACCAGAATGTGATACCAAACATACTCAAGGGTTGACATCAATTTCTAAGGGTTTACATCAATAAACAATATCACTCTCCAAAGGTTGACATAAATGACAACCAACAATCCAAACCAACTGCCCATCAATGTAAACCAATTGTCTGACACAATTGGAGGTAGATGCCATTGTCACCTAGGAAAGTACTTCCCTTTTTTTAGTGAAGGATGGGAACAACATATTAGAGGATTCCCTGATGACCTCAATGGATTCTATAAAAACATTAGCCAAGCCTATGCCCCCCTATATTGGTCACCTTAAAGGATAGGTTAGGTATAGGAAAAATTGAAAGGTTAGGAAGAGTTTTGGGCAAGGTAATTGGTTCACGTGTGTGAGTTAAGTCTTCCAATGCAATAAATGAAAATTACCAAGTGTAACAAATGAAAAGTCACATCTAGAACAATAGCTATCAAGAAAAAGGGTTGTTGTAGTAAAATTTGTAGAAGTAAAAAATGTTATATCAACAAAGAATGTTTTGCAACAACAACAATAAATCATCCCTTAAAATTAGTAAATAAAATCTTAAAATATAACCATTAAAGAGTGGAATAAGATCTAAGTGTCCAACAATGATTTCAGCCTTATAAAACCCTAATATGAAGTAAGTTATCAACAACTTAACTAATCCTTGATGGTTGTAACTAACTTTTATAAAAAAATCAAATAACAGAGCAAGTTTGCACGTCGTTGAGTTGGATTAGGCATAAGAATGTGAAGACACATCCATCCAACAAGTTGTCTTTGAGAAAGAGTGATTTTATTAGGGTTAAAAAATACTTACGAGTAAGAATATTAGTGTCATTTTATTTCCTTTGGGAAAATGGAGTCAAAGAAAAATCTTGGAATATTTCTAAAGGAAAGAGAGAGGAGGTTGAAGGTCAAGTATTAGAGTTATACCATCATCAAAGCAAGCCAAAACTTCTTGAAAAAAAACCCTAGGGGTTATACCATCATAAACCCTAGGTGTCATTTTCTTCTCATATATTTAGAAACTATATTTTAATAAACCGTAGGTCTTGGACTAGCAAAGACAAACTGTAGGGGGATAAACAATCTTAACCCCTAAACTAGGTCTTAAATGCTTCAAAAAATCAAGATGAATGAAAATAGGGAGGGGGGTAAACAATATTAATCTCTCCTAGGGTTTCTAACAAAATTGAACTAACATACAAGGTAACATGCAACAATTAACCATCTAATAGAGCATCCACCAAAATATTCCATGAACAAGCATTAAAAATTGAATAAGGTCATTTAATAGATCAAGAATTGTGCATGATGAAACCCTAGCTCAATATTCATACAAAAATCATGATAAAACAAAGTATCTCTGATACCAATTGATAAAACAAAGAAAATATGATACCAATTAATAAAACATAAACAAGAACAACAACATGGCGAAAAAGGCTCACTAGCCAACACTCTTTTTATTCACACCAATGTTACATATTTATAATACAATGGGTGATGCCACCTCATAGAGAGATTTTCTCTAGATCCTAAAATCATGCATGATGACTAGGCTAGGCAATCTTAACTAAATCATTAGTCATCACTTGAGGATATATTATTGATATCCTAAATGAATAATACAAATATAGGTGACAAATTAGACTTAGTGATTAGTTAAGGTAAGCCATAGGCCAACAATCCCCCCCTTAATCACAAGTTTGATCAATAATATAAACAATTAAGCATAAACTAGTATCAATTCCAAGTCTTCATATTGAAACTCCTGAGTTGAGCCTTGTAACATCCCGCTCTGGTGCACTTACAAAACTTATTCTTTGAGGACACTTGCTCGCAAGTGACCTGGATTTTTATGATGATAAAACATTTATCCTTGATTATGATGCGTTAAGATAGATGACATGATGTTTTTACTACTTTGATGTATACAAGTGCTGCTGACTCAGTTTTATTGAGTGTGCAGGGTTTCAGACCTTGAGGAGGCAGAGGCATCGGTGGAACACCCTTGGACTTCAGATTGAGTCAGGGAGTGTGCTATTTGGGTTGATTTATTTACTGTGATATTGCTTTGTTCTGATGATATGATGTTGACATGATCTGACATCATGGTTGATGATGAAGACTGACAATAGCTTGCCGACCAGACTCACATATGGAGTAAAGGGGCCACACATGATTTCCAGAGAGTTTGAGGGAGAGGTGTGGACAGCAGCCCTGCCACAGCCTACTAGCACTCTCATCGTGGCTAGAACTATAGGTTAACGATTACCTAGTTCGAGAGGATCCACGATGCCGTGAGGGCGGACTGCGACAGTCGCTCACGATGATTCTAAGGGGTGTGCAATAAGGCAGGGGCCTTATTCCTTAGAGCCCTTAGTCTCCAACAAATTCACCTCGCGCAATGTTGACTCCAGGGGTTATAGATGTCTACCAATGACTCAAGTCAGCAAGTGGCACCCTTGGAGCACGTGGTGCATCCTGAAGGGAACGTCGCGCAACAGAAACAACCGAAGCGAGTGGCACCCTTGGAGAACATAGTGTGTCCTGAAGGGCACGTCACATTGATGATGATGATGAGACAAACCTAGATGACCCTAAGACCTTAATGCCTTAAGAAATTATCAAAACGACTCCCCTAATTAATTGTCACCCAGTTCAAATCTAAACCTAAATTTAAAACATCTCTAAGATAAAATTTTGATAAGCCCTAAGAAAAGATCCTACAAAAATAAACATAAGGGCGTAAACTAAAACCCTCCTAAGTGTTAGTTAGAGTCTTCTTAAAATTAAAGGGGTTAAAGTGAAGAGAGGGATAAATTAATTAAAATACGCGGTTTTAATTGTAAAAAGGAATAAAAATTTAAAAAACGTGTGAGAGTATAAAAGTAATGAATTTAAAAATATAATGAAAGGATTAATTAGCACATCTATCTTTTTGGTTTAAAAAAAAAAAAGGGAAAGGAATAAATAATAGAAATAGGGAAACTTGTAATAAAGGAAACATAATAAAGGAAAGTAGGGGACATAGGGTAAAAAGCAAAAAGGAATCAGCAATTAAGAACTTTCTATAATGAACTAAAATAGCAACTTCTTTTAGGGAAAGTTATTAAAAGCATGTAAGGGGATCTAGGAACACCTAGGAGTAATTTTAGGAGTGACTCTAGGTGGGTGAGGGAAATGAGTCTTTTAATTTTTTTAAAGAAAATAAATTTTGGAGAAACGTGGGGGATGAATGACACTTGGATGGCAGAGAATTTTTAGAGGATTGTCATTAAAACTTAAATTAATAATGATTTAAGGAAAGTAGGGGGGTCTCAAATTTCTATAAAATAAGGGGAAAATGAGGAAGAAGGGAGGAACGGTTATGGTAATGTTACGCTGCTGGATTGAGATTTGACTGATTGCTTGTGATTTGAATTTTTAGTTTGGATTTTCTCAGCTCGGAGTGGAGTGGTATCTTAGCCTTACGAGGTGAGCTGAGAAGCTAGACTTATCTTCTGGATCTTGTGTGGCCCCTTTGCGGCTCGGGGGGTTAAGGGGAAAGCAGATTACCCCTAGCGATTAGCTGGGAGGTATCGGTGCAGTCTCTACGGTCGGCGAGCGGGAGCGGCATGAAGCGCGGGATGCGGCATGGAGCGCGGGACGTCATCCGAAGTGGGCGCAAGGCAATGGTATGCTCATGTGTTTAGTAGAGTAGACTACCTAGTTATTTACTTCGGCGATTATGATGTATTAGTGTAAAGATGTTGCTTCAGCTGCTGTAATTCGTCCTTGTATTCTATAGTGATATTGTTTCTAGAAAACTTTTGTTGGATAAGATGTTTTTGAAATGTTGGTTCTGGCGATCTCATTGCTGGATATTTTATGGAGTTAAAACTTGTAATGGCATTCGCTGCACTTTCGTTGGGAATTTTGTTTTATTATTTCTAAGATTAGTTGATCTGGGGTTGATCTGGTGTTGAAGAAATTGTTTCCATGGTGTATAATTCCGTTGGGCGTATTGCTTATTACTTGGGCATTTCGTTTGCAGGCCTTTCATTTTATTAACTTGCCCTGGGCGTTTTCCTTATAACTGTCATTTATAGAAAGTTATTACAGTGGGAAATTGTATTCCTTGTGTGTTGCATTTTTATTTTCTGTGTGCGTTGCATTGTATTCAGTAGGCGTCATGTTCCATTGCGGGCATCTATGTAGTGCAGGAGGCGTTGTTTACAGTCGGTTTTCTCTTTTTATATATGGAGCACTTTTATACTGTGGGCAATTTCTACAGTGGGTTTCCTTTTTGTATATATTGGGCATTCGTTTTTGGGCATTCCAGTTTATAACTTACTGGCAATTCATTTTTAACTAACTGGCAATTCGTTTTTGGGCGTTCCAGTTTATATCTTACTGGCAATTCGTTTTTAACTAACTCGCAATTCGTTTTTGGAAGTTCCAGTTTATATCTTACTGGAAATTCGTTTTTAACTAACTTGCAATTCGTTTTTGGGCATTCCAGTTTATAACTTACTGACAATTCATTTTTTTAAACTAACTGGCAATTCGTTTTTGGGCATTCGTTTTGGCAAATCGTTTTTCAACAATTAAATTGTTTACAGTATATAGACACCCCTTTATAGCCATAGTCTGAAGGTTCTACATTTTGGGGTTTTCTGGTCATTCTTCCATTGATTTTACTGTGATGACGAATGGTTGGATCTACGGATTGAATGGTTAAGTTCTAGTACCCATGAATTTTTCAGCAAACTGAATCCCTTTATGTATTCAGAAAAACAATTTAAACAACAGAAATTTGTCTAAATTTACCTCGCAACATTCAGACCAATTCCTATAAAAATATTCAAAAATAGAACATTTATAGAGTTTATGTTCTGTATTACAACGTTATGTTCTGTAATACAGTGTTTATGTTCTACGGTTTATGTTTTGTATTTACATTGAGAAATCAATAGAAGTTGGTGGTGTCAATATTTACACTATTATATATTACATTTTGATATATTTTATTTATTAGAAATTAATAAATAAAAATTATTTTAGATAATTTCRTATYATTATATATTATATTTTRTTTATTTTGTTTATTAGAAATCAATAAAAKTTGGTRACGTAGATATGTAAAGTTATATGAAAAGTTTACACTTGTTATTATATATTATAATTTTCCTTTTCCTATTTGAAAATCTTAAATCTCAAGTTCAAGGTAAAATACATTTGAATGTGAAGCATATAGAAGAAATCAAATCCATTACAAAACTTTCTTAACGAAGGAAGCATAGAAATCAATGACCCATTAAACTATGCTTGCACAGAATTTTGATGAAGATAGGAGGCACAGAAATCTACAGATCAGATTGATACTTTCCATATTAATGATTAAATTGTTATTTTATTATCATATCGACGTTTGTTATGTAAATCTCACTGCCATCTTATTATTACTGCCTTATTAGAATCATGTAACTGCCAGATGTATTACTGCCTCTATGTAACTGCCAGATTTGGAATTATTACATTCTTACATTATTACATTATGTTAGGGTAAAGGTAATATAAGATAAGGTTATGGTAATGTTACTGCAACAAGTTATTGCAATGTTACTACATTATATTATAATGAAGTAAAGTAATGCTAATTTAATGAATCGTCTTATGATGGAATGTATGAAATAATCATGTGAGGAATTGACAGTGTAATCTAATGCAATATATTGGACTATCAATGGCTTAATCATTAGTGTAATGACCATGTCGCTTAGTTGGTTAAATTGCAAAGTATTTATATGATAATGTAATGATGCTAGCTTTTATGAAGATGTCATGGTAGTTTATTTATGGATACTAACATATGATATGAAATGTGGATGTTATCCTATTGCAAGGTAAGTAAGGCAAATGTAATGAAATTATTCATTCATGGTATGTTATTGTAATAATTATGGTTAGTTATAAACATATATCATGAACTGTCCTTGAAATTAAGTACGAGGAGTTACCATGGCTTAGTAAATGGGGATTGAATTTAGTTGATTTACATATTTAAGAATGGGTTGGTAATTCTTCGTCTAATAGAAAAACAAATGGATTAATTGGTCTGTAATTATTTTCATGGAGTCTCAATAGTGGGTGGACTTATGTATTCCATAGAGGGCGTGGTTGTCTGTTGATTTGGTTGTACTTGGTTGTTTTGCATTGCTTGGTCTGCTTGTGTCGAGCGGGATGTAGACACCTCCATGTTCCTCAGAACAGTCGCCAGCCCTGAGACCTTAAATGGTTAAAATCGATGGAAACCTGGGCTTGAGCATTGATTATGTGTCTTGGAGGTCCTAACCTTGTAGGGTAGGATATGCGGGTGGTCAATTTTACTTTTGTCGTGGTTTGTCGTAATTCTCCAAATTTTTCCAAAGATTTCTATGTGTGTGCCTTTCCTATGTAAAGAATCCAGTGTCGTATCAAGAGTCTCGGGCCCTTTAAAGGTAGGGTTTCCACTCTTGCGACACACGTGACAGAGATTACTAGTTTCTGCCTGAGCAGTCGGCCAGGAGCCTATCTGACCTTCTCTCTCTCTGGAGCAGAGGACTAAGATTAAACGCCCTGCTTTCCTGTGCAAAAATAGTAAGATCTACTACTATGGATTCATCTTTCTGTGTTCGTACCATGTATAACCCAGTATGTCGATAAATGTTTGCATTGTGTGCCTTATGTCTATGGTCCTTTATTGCTTGTTGTTACTCGTTGTGTGCCTTCAGTCTTCTTGTGATGAACATTGTGGTGTCATCTTGTTGGTTTTCGAATGGCAACGTAGATTCAAGTGTGTCTGTTACTTCTACACGTGCGCACACACCTTAACAAAAAAAATAAAAAAATGCACCTGTTAACAGAGTTGTTGTCGTAACGAGGAGGTCGTTACAAGCCTCAGTGAAGAAATGCCTGAAAAAATGCCAATCTGGATGCTCAATGCTTCATCTTAAATGAACTATAAAAGAGATGAGATATGGAAGTGAACAACTACAATATCTAAACATTTCCTGATTACTTGTCATTTGTATCATTTTGCCAAGTATTTGAGCTAGAAGAATCTAATGTCTTCTACTAATTGGTGAACATGTAGTTTCACCACTCTACTATCAGTGTATCACTGAACGTTCTCTATAAATCTGTGGTTTGGGATAACAACTGACCAATTGATACCATTTATGTGATTGTTTTTGGATAAACACTAACCAATATTGACACTTTTATGTGTCCAACAACATCCCAATGTATAATGTGTATTATTCAATTGCAAGTCATTGAACCATAATCCTACCAAAGTCTACCATATCTGGAAATATCACTATGTAATCATGTGAGCTACGATGCATGCAATTTTTTCACTTAATGTAAAATCCAATCTGATGAGAATGAACCAAGAGAAGTTAATCAACTTGTAGTCTGACACATCCCTGAAAATTCCTGAAAACTCAATCAAATACCAAGCTACAATGTAAAAGGATCCTCTTGTCCTCTTTTAGGTCGAATGACCATCTATGTGAACCAAACGTCCACATCATTTCTCTCAAAATCAAAATAAATATCCTAATTATGTATGATTCAACTTAAACTTATTGAACCATAATTCTGCTAAAGTCTGTCATCTACAGATCATAGTTTCCCATTTGGAAAATTTCATTCCCTTCTGGCATACTTGATGTTTGTTGTTGTCAAAACTTTCTGTCTCACAACTATTTTCAATTCCATCATCAATTCCCCCCTTTGTCAACTGAAAGGAGAGACCAAAAGTGGTTTCATGAACCATTTCCACTAGAATTTTGAACTCCCCCCCTTAAGGTGTATGAGAGTCATTGTACTCCCCCCTTCTATGCTCAAGAGAGTACCATACTTGTTCAATTTGAGTACAACACAAAGTGGGCATGCGAAAAACACCACATGTTATCTCATCTCGTGAGGACCATGCTCAAAAGCTATGCCATAAGGGGACCACTTATGTGAGGTACACAAATGTTATGTGCTACAAGATTGGTCTTTACTCGAGATTTAATTCTTTGGTAAGACTTATATAATCGCTTGGTTGTTGATGACTATTTCCAAGGATCAATCCACTTATAGTGAATCTTCAATCTTGTAGGTTTGTTCAGTGTTGAACATTTTTCTGAAGAATGGTTATGCTTGCCACAATGTTGGTGTTATAGAAAGATTTTCCTGACCCTATGCAATCATGCACAAAGGTCCTTTTTCCATTTCCCTATGTACACTTGAAATCCCGTTTTGCAAATCCCAGAGATAAAAGAATAATTTTTCCACATATACGCACCCTACCTATATTACAACATGTGTATACGTAGGTTGCACCACTACAAACCACGTACATAGAGAAATGTGCCCAAAATTAAAATATGGTGTCGGGTTTCCATTTCATGTCACAAGATCAATGATCCTTGGCCTTATATATACTGGAAATGTTCTGACTCGGCCCTTCAATTCCACTTGAAGGTTATAAATGGGCCAAATCCGAGTTATGGAAAATAGGAGGAAAATAATTCAACTTTGAGAGCAAAGTTACTTGGGAGAAATTCTTCACTTCACATTGAGTCTGCATCCCTTTGTCCTTTAGGTCCAAGTACATTGTTCAGACCCCAAGATCTTCCTTTATTGATTGAGAACTTCATTGTCTCTCTTATATGAGATTTCCTTTAGTGGAGGCCTAACTGGAAGGAACTTAGTTTCTTGGTTCCAAACCATGCCGACACAGAATTTTGTAACTCATTCACTTCTGTTGATTATTTCCTAATAGAAATACTTTTTTCTCGTCCAATTAATATCTCGCAAATATTTGAATTATTATTCCATGGGAGTATTTGTTATGAATGTTGATGGATTATGCTATTGAATGTGATAACATTATATATTATCACCATATTCTTGCATTTCTTGGTTGTTGAGGACTAGTTGCAGGTATATTGCTTTGGGTCAAGTGCTCAATGGTGGACTTCATCGAACATCTGGACGAGGTAGGCATTTTATCTTGTGTTTCTAGAATATTTGTCTATATAGCATACTTGAGATTAGAGTTGATTTCTGCAGTCATTTCCATATTTTGTGGTTTACCCCTAGCCATAGAAAGATTTTCCTTGTAACAATTGGCAAGGATGGATATCAAAACACTAATTCTCCTTGTGACCAACTTTATTACAATGTTGGCATGTCGCATTATGATGTTGAACTTTAATAGTTTAAAGTGAATCTTCTTGAAGGACTCCAACACTTTGGAACTTGATTGGTCTGGAATAATCGAGAATATGAAAGGTAACTTCCTTGTCATATCCAAGTCCTATTCTATTCTTGTTGTAGATGATTTTTTCCCAAGGTCTAATGATGGGATTGGAAAGAGTATTCTGAACCTGTTGCTTTTAAATCTATGGAATTTTATTTACTACATGTTGCTGCAACATTGAAAGGTTTTTTGTACTTAAGTCAAAAGAAAACTCTTGAAATGTAGGTTCATGAATAGCTTTGTCTTTGTCTTCATCTGCAATTGTATTTTTGAGGTGCTCCTTCATTGATTGTTGATCAAAAACATCATCATCATTATCATCATCATCATCATAGAGAGGGTTGTGTTGAACAAAAACTAGTTCAGAACACTTCACTGGCTATTGATTTTTGAGATCAATCAACTCATCATTCAATAGTTGAGATAGAGATTGAAGAAGTCTAAATTTAGCTTTCATCACTTGTAAACAAGGTGTCACTGATTGAATAGTTTCTTTGTTAAATATTATTGTTTTGTCTTCAATGGTGTTTATTAGAGGGTTCAACAACTCTAATAATTATAGATTTCGAGCCATTTCAAAAAAACACTAAATGAGGTCTCCTTGTGCAAGTAGATCATGATTACAATTTGAATCAATAGAAGAAGGATTATATGTAACTCTCTCACTTGAATCTCTCTCTTTAACTTCACACTCACTTGATTTTGTTTCATGCTCACTTGATTTTGTTTCATGCTCGCTTGATTTTGTTTCATGCTCACTTGATTTTGTTTCACGCTCACTTTTACTCGGTTGCTTGAACTTTTATTACTTTCTTCCAAGAATTTGAGGGTGTCAGATACTACCGAAAATGCACCCAAAAAATTGATTACAATGATTTGAGTTAAACTACTCAACCTTGTCAATTTCGACTCAAAATGACAATAGACTCTTTGGTGTCGAGCTCAACCGAGAATACACCCAATTACAAAGAAATTCAACTTGATTTAAAAGATACAAGTAAACTTACAAATACATTATTGCAAGTAAAAATCAATTTGATCAAGTAATCTTACAACAAACATTGTTTGCAATTTATAATTTAACTTCAAATGCTCCATGATGTGTTGAGTTCGAAATCTTTGATTTGTCCATTACATATGTGGTTGATGACTTGAATGCTTGAGAATGTTCTTCACATATGCTTGATCATATGTTCTTGATTGTCATTAATTTGTGTGCCCAAATTTGATTTCCTTGTACTCAATGTATGATGCGTTAAATGATACATTACAAATGTGTTTATGTCAAAACTAGACATTAAACATCATAAATCAACAATGCAAATATTCACCACAACACACTATGCAAGGTGTACCTAAGATCTCCTTATTCAATTTCGGGAGGATCTAGGATACAGATAAAAAGACTTTAATTTTATTATAAGCATCTCTTTTGTGAGACCACATACAATGGGAAGGCTACAATGCACTTTTTCCTTCACCATGCTTTAACAAGGCTTTTAATTCATAGCATTTCTCTTCTACTCTCAAAGACTTAAGAAAACAATAAATGTCTTCTCAAAAAATGAGTTTCTTACAACCTTAGTTCGTCACTCACTTGCAAATTTTCTTAAGTCATAAAGAAATAATGAACATCTCTCAGTCTCATTTATTAATGAGCAAAAAATCTTACATTTACTCACCTCCATATCTTTATGTTAAAAAAAAATCTAGTCCTCAATTCGGTCCTCAATATGAACAAAGATTTTTGCAACGATTTTGATAATTTAATATCAGTTGAAAATTTTTCCATAAAAATCGCGTTGAAGGGTATTCAAAAAATGAAGACACACAACAATCAAATGACACACATAAGAGATATGAGTGGGTGAAATCACACCAATCTGCATGGATATCCAAATATCTTATTGAGATGATTATTGCCTCAGATATGTTGGGAGAAGATTATGCTTCTCTGATTCATGGCCTCTACTAGAAAAGGAGATCACATTTCTTCATAAACTCCTCATCTACAAAAATAGAGATGTCCAAAAGGGGGCAATTTTCAACCATGCATTGAAAATATACTTGTACCAGATACCATATCGAATTTGAAAAATCGAAAATACCATTTTTGTTGGTGTTGAATCTCAGTTTCCTTTCAGATTTCCTTTATCTTACTCCTGAGGTTTTTTCTTCTATTTACTTGAAGGACGAGTTACCAGATATGATCCAGATCGCAAGTGGATGTGTTGGACATGTGCAACATTTAAGTCTGGAATTTATGGATTCGGGTTATGGTTATGGGTACAAAAAAAATGCCTCAAATATGAAAAATAGGTTATTTCCTCATATCTTCATTTGTGTTCTAGTTATGGGCCCAAAGAAAATCGTTTAGATCAACCCTTCTTTTTTCCATGATGATTATGCTGAAATTGATCAAAGTTAAGATCATATTGGTGTCAAAATTTTGTTCGCGCACTCCTATAAAACACGGTGAAGATAATCTTACAAATCTCTTAAACCAAGGCCTTTCTCAAGAAAAAAAAACTCAAAATTCGCACAATATACCACATTTTGCACAAAACCCAGATCGCAAAATCTTCAAATTCGTCTTCATTTGCTCAGAAATTGATCCACAATTCCAATGATGATTTCTACATTTGCTTGGCCAGATCTACATTTTCTTATCCAAATCTACATTTTCTTGGCCAGATCTACATTTTCTTGGACAAAGACTGCTTTAGATCTATGTATATCAGAGGAGGAGGAATGGTACATATCTCTTCAATAGAAGGTTTAATCACACAAATTGTAGAGAGAGGATTCTGGTATAGCTATTGATTGCAACATCAATGCAAAAACTCACCCACTATGGAAACAAATCAAGAGACACAACTAAAGGCATCTCATAATTCTCAATTCACATAGAAATTGGGATTTGTCCATTATAAATACATAGAATAAACAACATGCCATGACAACTTATCTCTAGAATTGATCACTGTAGGTAGCGGATCACTGTCTTTATCTTGGGAAAATGTCCTACGTCACGCCTCCATACGGGTCCATCACTCTCCTTGAAGACATTCCTTGAAAAATAAATCCATACTAAAAATAGATATGGCATGCGTTACAGTCCATGATACAATCCTTGATATAGTCCACGATACGGTCCTCAATACGTTCCTTGATACTATCCGTGATACAGTCCTCAAAACGAAATTGCACTTAGTATTGTTTCTCTTCCTTCACAATTTTCACCATGGGTATGATATTTTCATCATTTCTTCACCATGGAGAAGCTATTAGGCCCTTAAGACCATAAGACCTCTGATACCAATTGATAAAACAAATAAGCTCTGATATCAATTGATAAAACATAAACAAGAATAACAACATGGAAAAAAATGGCTCACTAGCTACCACTCTTTGTATTCACACCAATGTTACATATTTATAGTACAATGGGTGATGCCACCTCATAGAGAGATTTTCTCTAGATCCTAAAATCATGCATGATGACTAGGCTAGGAAATATTAACTAAATCATTAGTCATCACTTGAGGATATATTACTAATATCCTAAATGAATAATACAAATATAGGTGATATTTTAGAGTTAGTGATTGGTTAAGGTAAGACATAGGCAAAAAAATCAAGATAAAGCATCCAACAATATCATCCTTCCAAAATTGTGCACAAGATCTCCATAATGAAAATAGAGAGAGAGAAGACAAGTAGTAATGATGAATCACAAGTGTAAGTTATGATTTGATACGATGTAGCGCTATCATCTTTATATGAGGCAACCCTAGCGCATATGTCCAAAATAATCCCTAAAACAATAATAAATCCATGATACAAGTGAGATAGCTCTAGGTCGACCCATCAAATAGCATTACACAATATAAAAGAATGCTAATACACCAAAATTTTCCCTCCAAAGTCACACATATGGGTAATGGCATGCTCCAAGAGGGTGAAGGAAGCCTCCAAAGGCCATGTCTCATCATCAAGTGGTGCAAGCGAGGTGGAAGGTGTGTCTCCGTATCAAGGATCATGTCATATCCTCAAGGAATCAAGCCATCAAATGGTGCCCCATTGTTAAGCAAGCCTCATCATCATCAAGGAGCTCAATGTCTAGGGTGAAAAGGAGAGTGTCCAAGGTGGAAAGGGGTCTCATAAAATCTCCAATGACTACCTGATCATCTCCAAGTGCAACATACTCCATCCAAATTCTGAAAAGTCTCTGGGGTGCACTACCTAGAGTGTGGGATTCCTTCCCATATTCCAACCAATATGATCATATCTTCAAAATAGGGCTCATATGTCCATTTTCCAAGGTCCAAGAGATGTGAGAGGGTAATTCTGAATGTTTCAAGTCATCATGTGACCCAATGCTCCACATCACATGTTCCATGTCTTGTAATAAATGCACAATGTCTTGGGTGAAAGCATGGGGTGTCCTCTAAAGGACCATGTCCGGTGCACCCAAATTTATCAAATTCACATAATCAAGTAAGACCAACAATCACAAGGTTCAAAAATTATTAAAAACATGCAAAGTAGGCCATCATTTAATATAGAAGCCACATAAGCAATTCACATTAGGTATCTCCTTCATTACATTATCTTAAGAATTTATGAAATTTGACAAATTTAGGTATGGGGTGGCCATTAAAACATCATATTAGGTGTGCTAGTACCTAGGTAGAGGGATATTTACTGAGAAACCCATCTAACTATAAGTATAGTGGACAAAAATGTGATGGGATGACTTCATGGCAATGGGTGTCATTAACCTACAAGGAATCATATGGGTCCATCTTCATGAGAACCTTTGTAGAGGGATAATTTGTTTCTTGAGATACATGTTCCTTGGTCCAAATCCCTTATCTTCCCATTTGATATTATTTTATTGTATTTCAAGTCCCCTTTTCAATTTTCAAGCAGTTATTCGTTCTTTCATTGTATTTTTACTAGGATAAAGTCCTTCTTGTGGTTATGCATTTAGTGCATTAAGACTAGGGGTGATTACCATTAGAGGGGTTATAATTGAAGATGACATTAGGATTTTGAGTTGGTCATTCATTTTCCCATTATTCTTCTTTATTTTATAGAAAACTTTATTTTTGTTATTTTTTCTAGTAACTGCATCAACCTTGGCATTCTAGCCCTTCTTCTCATAGAATAATGAACATGGGCCTTTTTGGTTAACAAACATAGCAAAGTTTATTACACTGTGGAAGGATGGATGAAAAATATTAAGTATGAGGGGGAACTATATGTTACCCTTATCAAAGCCCCCTAGTAGTACCCATGTTCCCTAAGAGTGATAACAAAGAACTGAGACACCAATATTATCATAACTCGCTAAACTTATGATCCATTATCCAACTTCTACCTATGATCCTCACTCACATGCCAAATGAATTAAATATGACAGTTTATATGAAAGAAGGAATAATGTACCTCATAATGTGATAGACCACCCTCTTTTAATGAACCATGTTGATCGGGTGTGATGAGTTGGTTTGATGAGGAGTGAGGCATATAAAGGGATGATGGGATTTTGTTTGAGAATATTGATCATCATCATCATCGAGATCATTGTCTTTAGTGCGAACCATGAGGCATGATCTCCTCTAGTTACTCCTAGGTGAGAGGGGGTAGCAATTCCTTCTTTGGATTATGATTGATATATGTGGTTATGATTGAATTAAAATATCTTTAATTCAATGGTGTAATTATTCAATTTTATATATTTCACTATCATGTTTTATGATTTTTCTTTTTATCATTAACAATCAATTGATTTGTTGATTTGTTTCATTAAGGGTTTTATAATTACAATTTCCATTGAAGTAATCATCATACCTAAAGATGTCTATATTTCATAATTACAATTCCCAATGAAAAAAAATGAATTACAATTTTGAATTCAAGGTTAAGTGGTTATAATAAAATTTTAATCACTTTAAGTTAGCATATGTATTTATACCAAGCAACTTCATTCTTTGGATTATGATTAATACGATGTAGTTATCAGTGAATTAAAATATCTTTAAGGGTTGGTGAAAGCTAATGCTTCCCTCTTATGACAAGTTAGTCACAATGGAAATCTAGAAAAACAAGAATCTATTGACTAGGAGGAATCATTAGAGGTACATGCACAACTTATTAGAATATGGTGGAAAAAGATGAAATGTAGGAAATCAAATGAGGTTTCAAAATATATAACTTTTATTTGTGGAAAATTTGTATAACTAAAAAACAATCATGTTATTCTAACACTAGCATGTTACTTTTTATCTAAAATATAATGCATATGTTCACGTTAAGACATATGTTTAGTATCAAATTGAAAAAAATTCTTGAAACAAATTTGTTTATTTGTAGATAACTATTTGTTCTTACACGCCACTATTTTTCCATATTTTTAATGTTAATTTTAAACTTTTTAAAATTAACAAAGTCAAAAAAACCCTAAAATAACGATGTCCAAAGTTAAGACCATGTTTGAGGATCTTAACATAATAGATAATGTTTTGTTCTTTTAGTGTGTAGGTATCCATTTGTACTTGTGCACCATACACTTTGTTTCCTAGATGAGATAGGAAATAAAAAGTTATGCTAGAAATAAAAGTCCTATTTATTTTTGAATTATGATATATGTACAAATACAAATCAATAAAATATAGAAAGTGATATTTTTCTCTTTTCTTATAAGACCATATATTTAAAATTTGCATACAAATATCTATAGGTGTGTAGAGTTTCGTCAACAATGATTATGTGAGTCATATTTAAAATCATGGTTGAAAATAAAGATTAGGACATGCAACTAGGAAAATGAATGTTTTTTTGTTTATGAAGCTTGAATCACTATATTTTCCATTTCAAAGATAAAACCAAAGAAGGGAGCTTATCCAACATGTAGAGGAAAAGAGGCAATTTGACCAATTTTTTTTTGAATTTACAAGAATGTGCATGTGTTAATAACACAAACATGTTCTTATTACATATATTCATAACTTTTCAAAATTTCCATCATCTTTAGAATTGAGACCTATTTTAGGACCTATGTTTCATAAGAAAAGGTTTAACATTGGAAACCTATTTTCCTCTCTTGGGCATAGTCCTATTAGGGGCATCCTCTTTGTGAAAAACCACCAAGTGGTGCATGGGATACCTCTTGGGGATCAAATACCCCATAGAAATGGCATGTGTCATGGTTAGATTCCTTTTTCATAGTGATTGAGGCCTAAAAAGTCCCTCTTCTGATGTAATGCCCTTGTTGTCATTTTTCAACCATGGTCTAGGCCCATAGACCCATAACTAATGCCAAAAACCAAATAAAGGTAGACACATCCCTTATCCTAACTAGAGGACTTATGTGTTCGTATGAGGACTTGTTCAAGGATATAGAGCTCAATAAAATTCAACAATATCTCGAGGCGCTTGTTTTCCTTCCTCAACCATGTTCAAGGCTCGATGACCCATCCTTAGTGTGAAAAAAATCCTGTTGGAATTCATATCCAACCTTGATGTCAAAAAACCCCTAGAGAGTATGTTGTGGTTGTAGGTGTTGTTCATGGTGATTGAGCCTGATAAGTGGCATCTAGGGCCCAAGGCCCAAGTGTTTTCCTCCCATAACCATGCAACTGGAGCTCTAAAAGACCTTCATTTATGGCGCAATCCCCTTGTTCACCACCTTACTATGTTTATAACTTGAATACCATTTCTAGTGCATAAAACCTAATCACAACTTATGTATCCCACTTGGATGTTGTAGACCTACCTTTCAACAATTTGATTAAAAATAATTATAATATAAATAAAATATTTATTTGACATTCATTGTATTACACATAGAAGTGAAAGAGTGAGATTACAACTTGGAATTTAAATCAATCAACAAGATTGTCTATTTTCACCATACACATCATTGTATATTATATTTAACATCCACATGGAAATTGTAGAAAAATCAAAACATTTATTAATATAATTTTAAAATAAAAGTCAATTTTCCAACTTACAAGTATGGGTCGAGATAGACGACAACACACAACTTTGCATAAATATAATTATAGGATTACAAAATATTTGATGTCAATTATAATGGTCCATTCATGTTATCCTTAAGGTGGTTATTAAGAGGATTTTATTAAGCAATTTTCATGTTTTTATATGTATTTTTTTTTAAGTTAGTTAGTCGTTGTATTAATATAATGAAAAAATTACAAATAGGATTGCTTGTGTTTTACTGTTTGGGAAACCAAAACTACATTAATTCAAAAAATATATATTTGATATGTATATATGTATTTTTACTTTCATATACTTGATCAAAGTCAAATATATATTGCTCTTGATAACATCATAAAAAATAGAAAGAAAAATTCAAAGGAGGATATCAGATCCTCTCACAATAGTTTCAAAAATAAAAAAGAACCTTTTTGTCCAACCCATGAGGTTGTGTGCTTGCTTCCACCGAGTTTGAATGCCTTCCTATGTCATATGATCTACATCAATCAGAATAGGGTTGGAAGGGGTGCCTTTGGATCCTTGAGTGTGCTTAGCTGGTGACATAGGGTCATTCTTGTTGTATTGAGGGTTGGAAATGGTGATGTCATTATCAAAGATAACTTTGTACATTGCATACAACTTCTTGTCCAATAGATCTAGTTTACAAAGGATAGCCCACTCATTACAAGGAAAAGGATCTCTAGTGGAGGTTTTGGTGGAAGCCCCTATAAAAATAGCCCCAAAATCTGTTTATAACAGAGGCAAGCGGGTGAAGGTTTTAAAAAATGTTTTTTTACGGTGCTTTTATAAATACATAACACACCGGTGCATTTTATACTACGGACGCACCAATGCTATAAAGAATCATGCACCATGGTAGGTTTATTTCAAGAACAAATATACTACGATGTGCTACATAAATAATGATGCATCAACACACAGTTTCTATAACAAATGGCACATCGTGGTAGGGTTATTTAAAATATATATATATATATATATATATATATAT
>JZKD02S0984483.1:396711-430832 GCA_000966675.3 Picea glauca
TACTTAAATACTGACGCATCGATGCACCTCATTTCTCTAAAAGGTGTTGCACAGTGGTAGGGTTATTTAAAAAAAAAAAACTCTGGTGTGCTATGTAAATATGGATGCACCAGTGCACACCATTTCTATAAAACATGGTGCACCTTGGTAGGGTTATTTAAACAAAAAAATACACTCTCATGTGCTACTTAAATATCGATGCTCTAGTGTGCAACGTTTCTCTAAAAAATGGCTCACCATGGTAGGGTTACTTAAAAAACAATACACTTTGGTGTGATACTTAAATATTGACGCACCAATGCATCTAATAATCGAACGCACAATAAAAGGGTTAAAAAAAAAATATTGGTTGTAAAATTCATTTTTACCTTTTTCAGTGTTGTAGAGATCTCAAGCATCAATGAAACTTTTTCCTCTATGAAGTGCCCTAACATTAGTGCTTCCATTTTTTTCCTTCCTTCCATCCATTTCTCAGTGCGTGTCTTTCAAATTTTTCCAAACGATGGGAAAATTTGGTTTTTTGGACTACATGGAAACCATGCCTCCTTGACAAGGAAATTTCTAGGTAATGTCTTTATGTAATACCCCAAGGATAAGCCTCAGTTGTAATTATGAATTTAACATGTTTTGTAGGATGGTGAGCCAAGTATTTATAAGTTGGTAGGCTTATGTGTTGACTAGGATGGGAGCCTGGATGTTAAAGGCCAGGAGCCTGTTTTATACATGTAAATATTCATATTATTAATATAACAACATCATTGTGTATAGACTGACCACGAAGAAATATTATGGGGAACTGAAATCCTCTAGGTTGGGCAAGGGAGGAGGCTAAGAGATTGAGGAAAAGGGATAAGCTTAAGATCCTAATAGAATAATATATTATTATTCTAAAAGTTGTAAAGAGGATATTAATTTATCCTAAGTTCATTTAGGGAGAGGAATGAGTTCAAAGTGGGGAGGAACATGCTCCTAAAGAGCCAAGTGTCATCCAAGATGCATGTAGATTTATGGGGGGGCTGACCATTCTGATGGGGGGGCTCATGATTCTGACCAGGTTGGCCATCAGTTACCCCAACACACTGATGCACCCAACAATCACACACTAAGATAGTTTGCATGTGTGCAACTCTCTCCAGGTGAGAGAGTGTGTTGAGGAAGTGATTTCTCCTAGAGGGAGTCTAGTAGAAGCTACAATGCTCTAAGAATTCCTGATCCAGCCTGTTGCTGAAGCCCCGAAAAGGGAGGTGTAACATCCAATGGACTGTATGACAGTGAAGGTGTAAACTCCTAGGGTGGGACATGAATGTGGGGAATGAGATTCTATGAGTTGTGGGTCTAAGTGGATCCTTGGAGGAAATCATTCCTATTGTACTGTGCAACTTCCTATTGTCCCTGCCTAGCCTAGGAATCCCTTCCCCAGTTAGTCCTAGCTCAGGGGTGACCCACTATTGAGAGTGATGAGTAGCATGGTCTAAGCCTGGGAGGTTTGTGGAGGATATGCACGCAACTGGTGTACTTCAATTAAGAGATAAGTATATTTTCTGTACTTAATGGTTAAATGATGTATTTTAGTGCATGTTTGTGATTCTTGTAATATTATATTGTGTTTCACTACATGTATGTTTTCATGTTATCTCTATTTGTTGTTGTTAAGTTTATAAGTGAATATTTCCGCAAAAGATGTTTACTTAGTGACGATGCCTGACCTGTTGGTGGATGGGAATGTTACAAATTGGTATCAGAGTGTTATCTACAGTAGCATGGCCCAGATTAGGTGGTCAAGGATGTTACAAAATGGTATCAGAGTGTTATTTGGAGTAGCATGGACCAACTTGGGTGGTCGGGGATGTTAAAGAATGATATCATAGAGTTATTTGGAGTAGCATGGCCCGACTTGGGTGGTCGAGGATGTTATAGAATAGTATCAGAGACATGGTCTCAACAATGAGACTGGATGGGCCATGTTAGTGGAAGTTGAAGAAAACTTTTCAGAAAGGAATTGTTGTTGAGAGGGACAAAATTCAAGTTCAAAGCCATTGTTTCAACACTGAGCCTGGATGGGTCATGTAAGGGGTTAAGGAAACAAAGGTTTTAGAGTGATTGTTGTCGAGAGGGAAAAAAATTTGAAGTTAGAGCGATATTGAGTGTGAACACTTGGTCTATGTTCAGAAGGTCATGAGGTATAATGGTTTATGGAATGACATCAGAGAAATAAGTTGCAACAATCATTGGGTTGGTCCACAAGGTTTGAATTGGGGCGTAAGATCTACGTAGGAGAAAGACCAAATTTTTCCAGCCGTCGGATATGGAAAAAGGGTGCATAAGAGTGAACCTACAAGTCCTTCATACTTTGTAACTTTGACGAAGTTTATGTGTTATAGAGAAAAAAGGGGTTGAAGCCCGAAGTTCAAAAGTTTCGGAGTGGATCTACACCATAAATTTTCCATTGGATCGTCCAAATGGAGATCAAAGTCATTAGATTGAGTCAAGAGAAAGAAGTAAGGTGCAACAGTGAAGAACAAATCTCAACCATCAGATCTGAGTGCAAGTCATTGTGAGCTGTAGATCTCACAGTAGTTTGGAAGTTTGACACTTTGGGATAATTGGAGTGTGCGAGAGTGAAAACTACCGAAGTCTTGAAGTCCGAATTTAATATAGATTGTTTATCAAAAGGAACAAGTGTTAGACTATTATCTTGTTTGGGAGTTCAACATTCAGGAGAATTAGAGTGTTCAATTGTAAATATTTCAAAGTCCGAAGACCCAAAGTGACATGGTCTGCTGACGTCACCCAAGATGACATGGACACAGAGGATGTGTGCCATGTGGCAGTGAGTCATGTACTTTCAAATATTGAAATGTCAGTTAGAACATGACATGTGTCACCCATTTGATTGGCCCACGTGTCTACCCCTAGTATTTCTCCACATGGCACTCCTCTCGATCATGGGTAGTGGTACCTCTCATGGATACATAAAGTAGTTAAAACCTTGGTGAAGAATTTAAATAGAATGGGCCCAAGATAAATTGACCCCAGTAGACACGTGGCATTATATCATGAATTACAAAGACTTGGTACACTGGAGTAAAGGTGTTATAGTTGTAATTGAGTAGATAATTCTCGAAGGCCTGAAGGTCGGAGTTAATATCAAGCATTCATCACAGAGGATGTGTGGTGTCATATCCTAAGGTTTGGGGACTTGACACTCAAGAATAAGTGGTTCATGATTGAGTGGGAGGAAAAAATCCTCCGAAGTCTTGGAACCTAGAAGCTCCGAAGTCTCGGAGCCTTGAAGCCCCAAAGCCTGGAGTGATGGAGTTAATCTTGATTGTTGATCAGGAAATGACACTTGGAAATAGATTTAGCAGTCCAGAGACTTGGCACTTTGAAAGGATTGAGAGTCTGGACATTCTGAAACTCCTCAAACCTGGAGTTCCATAGTAATTATCAGCGATAGGATGCTGGGAAGTCATGGACCATTGATCCACCCCACTTTGTGAGTTCACCAATTCGACACTCTGAGATATTTGTTGTGATGTTCTTTGGAAACCGTCGAATCCCGGAGTCCCAGAAATCCTATCCATCATAGATATTAATAGATAATGTTGATCATAGATCCATTGTCCTCCGTGAAATCGCTCGTTCAAGGTTCTATGATGTTTTTTATGTGTGAAAAAGGGAAACCTATGAAGCTCCTGAGCCCAAAAGTTTCAAGGCTCCAGATAAGAGCCCAACTATTAGCACTTGGTCACAACCTTGGTCACATGGGAATTAAGGGCTGAAGAAAAAGGGGCTAGTGCCTGAAAGTAAATTTTAGAATAGAACAAGGCTCAAATATAGAGCCGTGGGGATTCTTGATCGACCAAAGACCCACAAAAAAATGGAGTATGATATTCTTTTGATGAATCAAATTGTTTAATTTATTCTGGATAATTATTAAGTCTAATAGCCTGACAAAATTCTGTTGACTACATATTTTGCAAAGTTAACAATTGTCAGAACCAAACCAAAATTTTACATAGTGAAAATAAATGGAGGAGGCACAGGAAACTTATAGTCTGAATGATGAAGTTAGATGAATGGATGTCCATTTGGGAGTTAAAGGAACAAACTCCAATGGGAATGGAGAAGAAATGGATAAAGACTTGGGCATGATGAAAATCATTAAAGAATTGCAAAAAGATTTCCAAATTCACCAGGCATATAATGAAAGGCTTGAGAAAACCAAGAAACAATAGGAATACTTCAATATGAAGTTGATGCGGAGCCTGGAGGATTGAAAATAAGTTGGATAAGGAAAGTAGAACCAACAAATCAGGGAGCCACGGGTTCCCTGATTTGGAAAGAAGAGAAAGAAGTGGTAATAGACATCACCAACACTCCCAAAGTCATTTCAAAAGGAGGCCACATAGAATTTCAAGTCCATATCCTACTAGAAAGAATAGGATATCTGAAGTGGATGAAATGAAGGGTGAAGTTAATCATATCAAACCTCCTACTTTTGATGGAGAGCACCAGAAATATGAACAGGCTGAGACATGGCTACTGGGCATAAGGAAATATTTCCAATTACATAATTATTCCTCTCATGCAGAAGGAAGAATTGCAATCTATGAGATGAAATGAAATGAATCCATGTGGTGGGATCATCTTGTGAAAGTGCAAAACATCAGAGAGATGGTTTTCACATGGAGGGAATTCAAGAAACATTTTTAAAAGAAGTACTTAACCAAGACATACTATGTCAAAAAGATGAAATAATTCTTTAAACTTAAATTGGGAAGCATGACTATAGATGAATATGAAAGGACATCTCTAGATCTGTTGAAGTATGTCCCTTTCATTAAGGATGAGACAGTCAAGATCTAGGGATATCTGAGTGGGATTCCATTTTTTATCAATGAAAAAATCCAGTATGATGATCCTAAAACTATGGAAGAAACAATAAGGAAGGAAAATTGTTTATATGATCATCTTAATGGAAATACTACTTTCCAAAGAGCTTGGGAAACAAGAGGAAGTTTAAGAGAGAGCAGAGGTAGAAGGGGAACAAGCCACCATTTTTCAGAAATAATCCTCAAGGAAAACCAGTTTTGAGGGAGTCAAGGATGGCTGAAGTAGGTGGGAAAATTCCAAGGTAGACACCTATGCAATGTCAGGGCTGTAATGAAGATCATAAGTATAGATATTGACCTCACAAAAAGGACAAGGTGAGAGCTTTTCACAATGTTCAGCAAGATGAAACAGTGGAGGACATGGGTAAAAGGGCACCAAGGATATATGCATCCCTGGAAAGCAAGAAATTTGAGTTTCAATCACACATGATTGAAGTCAAAGGTATGATCAATAACCATTCCTTTAGTATTTTAAATGATTTGGGGGCTAGTCATAGCTATATAGATCCTAAGTAGTGGAAAGATTTCAATTATCAATAAGAAAGCATGGGAAATCTTGGCTGGTGCAACTGGCTACAGGAGCTAGGAGAAAGGTTGTTGAGTTGGTTAAATCATGTTGAATGGGAATGAATGGGCTGAGTACCAAGGCATATTTGAACATCTTTCCCTTGGGATCATATGATTGCCTAATTGTATGGAATGGTTGGACCAACACCATGACATATTATATTGTCATAACAAGGAATTCACTTGCTTGGATGAGGAAGGAAATCAAAAAGTAGTCCAAGGAATTCCCAGGTAGTTACTGTCTGGGAAATATCAACAATGCAGCTAAAGAAGTGTTATAGGAAGGGCTACCAAATATTTGCAGCACATATGGATGAATCATGTAAGGATAAGGTGCCAAAATTGGAGGATGATGCAATATTGAAATATTTTGAAGATGTGTTCAAAGAGATACCAGGGCCACCTCCAAAGAGAGATATTGATTTCCTTATAAATTTGATGCCTAGGGCAGCTCTAGTATCAAAGGCTCCCTACCGGATAAGCACACCAGAACTGAAAGAACTGCAAATGCAGCTTTAAGAAATTTTAAAGAAGGGGTACATACGCCCAAGTGTGTCACCTTGGGGTGCCCTAGTGTTATTTGTGAAGAATAAAGATAGGAAACTAAGATTGTGCATTGACTTCAGACAGTTAAATAAAGTAACTATAAATAATAAGTATCCTCTACCTAGGATTGATGATCTCTTCGATTAGTTGAAGGATGTAAGGATATTCTCAAAGATAGATCGCATGTCAAGATACCATTAGGTAGGGATTAAAGAGGAAGACATAAAAAAGACCTCCTTCAAGACAAGGTATGGCCATTATGAGTTCACAGTGGTGCCATTTGGGTTATTAAATGCTTTCCATGGGTTATTTGGGTTTTTCATGTGCTTAATGAATGGTGTTTTCCAAGAATATTTAGACAAGTTTGTCATTGTATTTTTGGATGACATCCTTGTATACTCCAAGACAGAGGAAGAGAATGAAAAACACTTGAGGATGGTGTTATAGGTGGTAAGAGAGCACCAAATTTTTTCTAAGTTGAGCAAGTGCTTATTTTTCCAAAATCAAATTCACTATTTGGGGCATATAATGTCTGAAAAGGAAATAGTAGTAGAACCTGAAAAGATTGAAGCTGTTAAGGGGTGGGAAACACCTAAGAATGTGATAGAATTCAAATCCTTCATGGGTCTATCTGGTTACTACAGGAGATTCATTGCATGATTTTCAAGGATTTCTCACCCAATCACTCCCTTGCAAAGAAAAGGGGTAAAATTTCAATGGACAAAAGAATGTGAAAAGAGCTTCCAACAATTGAGCAGTTGTTAACCAGTTCTCCAATTCTGAATATTGTAGAACTAGATGAAGAATTTTTGGTTTTAAAAGATGCATTAAAATAAGGACTGGGTGAATTCCACAGCCAGAATGGGTTTGTGATATGTTTTGAATCCAAGAAATTGAAAGAGCATGAAAAGATCTACGCCACTCACGATTTGGAGTTTGTGGCCATAGTACACTCCTTAAAGAAATGGATACACTACCTCATGGGAAAGAGGTTCGATTTGATAACATACCATAATGGTCTGAAATATTTGTTTGATCAACCTCCTTTAAATTCCAGGCAGAGCAGATGGTTGGAATTCCTCTGTGAGTATGACTTTGATATCAAGCACATCAAAGGAAATGAGAACAAAGTGGTTGATGCACTCAACATGAGAGTGCATGAAATACATGCTACAAAAATTAGTATGTATCAAACCGATCTTAAATAAATAATTTTGGAAGATGCAAAAGCAGATTTGTAGTACATGGAAATGGTAACAAAGTTACAACAAGGTAAGATTCTACAGAAAATAGAATATTATAGATTGGAAGTTGATGGAATACTCTTGTACAGAGACATAATTTATGTACCCTGGTTCTCAGGAATTAAGGAGTAAGATCTTGATTCAGGTGGATATTGGTGGCCATCCACCTTTTCCAACTCGCTCAAAACAATTTTCTGTCAATTGTGGTAATTTACTATTTTTAGCAGTTTTTAAATTCTGGGGCCATTTTGAGGGCCTCAATGAAGGTTTTTTGGGATCGATCTTCTCAATGATAGCCAAAGGATTTGATTGATCCCTCTAAATGAATATCCTTGAAGATAAATTTCCAATGAGCCATCGTGTGCCCCAAACGAAGATCATATGCCAAAGTTACACCCCCGGGAAGTTGATACACCAAACTACCCAAAAAGGCATCCACAAAACTGTTGGATTTTCATCCTCCAGGGTTAGGGATTTGGATTTTCTTTATGATAAAAATTCCTTTGGAGCCTCATTGTAAAATCATCTTCTTTCGAATGCGAGTAGAGGACACATCTCTTCTCAAAGATATGCTGCCACCATTCTAGCGAGTCTTCCACTCTGTATTTTTACAGTCTCTGTACATTTTCGCCCATTAATAGAAAATTGTGTATTACTATATCTCTGTGTTTATGGTTGCGTCTCTGATACATTTCTATTATATTATTGGATATCTGAGATATCTCTATACATTTATTTATTATATCTCCGCTCTCCTTTCATGCCGAAAATAATCTGGATCAGTGGTATCAGAGTAGGCTGCTCTTGATCGTTTTTTTTTTTTTTTAGTGCATGTCCCTTATCAGGTCCGATTATAGAAAGTTGGGTTTCTAGGTTGTCTCTCTTGAATACAATCCCTCTCACATGCCAAAGAAACCCTCCATGTTGGAAGAAAAGAAAAATGACGAAGCAGACGATTCTACCAATCTGTTGCTTGAGTAAGCTCTCACGCGATAGAGGGATGAAATGATGGAGAATTTTCCCCACATCCTTCAGTGTCTGCTGATAGCAACAGGAACATCTTCATCAAACAACCACTTTGTAAGCACCTCTCCTTTCAATGTACAAATTAATTTTGATATTCTCGTATTTGAAGGTCAGATAGATGTAGATGCCTTAGAAAAATGGTTAAATATGTTAGAAGGTTATTTCTCTATTCATAATTTTCCTGATAGGGAAAATATCACCTTGGCACTCCTTAAAGCTCTCCACCATGTCAAAAATTGGTGGGAAACTTTCTGGGACAAAAGTTCCATAGAGGAGTCTGGAATATATGGGGTCGATCCCACTTGGTATTTTTTGTAGATGCGGTAAAGGAACAATATTACCATGTTGGAAACTATGAGGACTAGTACATGAGATGGAACACACTATGGAAAGAGAGGGGCCAAGAAGTTCCGGAGTTCACCAATACCTTCCATACCTTGTGCACCAAGCTGGGTATCAAAGACTCCTAATGACATTTGGTTCTGAAATACCATGGGGCTCTACACAGATACATCCAAACTGAAATAGATTTTATGGACATCTCATCACTCGTTGTTGCTTATCTATATGCTGTTAAAATCGAGCAGGAATTTAAGAACCAAAACAAATGGGAGTTTGGGTGTACAAATATACAACAACCAAAGTATGATAAAGACGACCCTAAAAAACAGTCTCCTGAAAACCAGTCCAAGCCACAGGAGAAGAAGGGTCATGGGAAGATAAAGAAGGAAACTAAAAAATGGTGTGATTTCCACAGAAGACCCTGGCACAACACCAAGGAATGTTTCTCAAAATAGTCATTGGTGGCCGATATCAAAGACAAGGAGTTGAACCCTGATTCAGAATATGATTCTGAAAATAATGGTAAAAAGACAGATCATCGACGCAGACCGCATTGCTATTGTTGCAACCACAACAATTCAATTAGAAGAAACAACAGATCCTAAAGAGGGGGAGCTCATTTTTCATTCACAAATGTGGGTGAAGGGGACCCTGATGCATTTTATTGTTGATAGTAGAAGCCAGAAGAACCTTGTCTCAGAAGAGGTCGTCAAACAGTTGGGATTGTCGAAAAAACCACATCTGCAGCCATATAACATCGGGTGGCTTCACCAGGGATGAGATCTCTGTGTTAAACAATAGTGTCTATTTTTATATGACATCCAATCCTTCAAGGATGAGATATTATGTGGTGTTTCCCCACTGGATGTCTGTGATGTTCTCTTGGGCCAACCATATATGTGGAAGCACCATGTTGTTTATGAGTCTCGACCCCACAGTGTCATTGTTTCTCTTGGGGTTCATATCTACAGAATACCAGAGGTAGTTCCGACTATTGTTCCACCTAAACAGTGTTGCAAGTTCATACTACAAAATTTAGCTTCTTCACAATTTGTTCAAAAGGTGAACAAAAGGATACTGCAACCACTACAACCTCGGCCAAAGCACCTTCTATCGAAAAAAAGTGTAAATATTCCTTCTGCACAAAGGAATCTCATGTATCCAGACTGGTTAAAAATGTCCAACCCCTCCAACCACATGTTCGTGACAACCTTCAACAAGCTAAGAAATGCAACTTCTCCAGCAAGCAAAGCAACTCAGGAAGATGACGATTCAGCAAACACTTTTCCCTCTCCCCCAGGAACTCGACACAATGGATACCATTGCTTCCTAAGGAGGGATTATTTATCTAGGTGGATATCGGTGGCTACCCACCTTTTCCAACTGACTCAAAACAATTTTCTGGAAATTTTGGTGATTTACTATTTTTAGTTGTTTTTAACTTTCGAGGCCATTTTGAGGGCCTAAATGAAGGTTTTTCTGGATAGAAATTCTAAATTATAGTATAAGGCTCTTATTTATCCCCCTAAATGAATCTCCTCGGTGATACCTTTCCAACGAGCTATTGTTCACCCCAAACAGAGGTCGTATGCCAAAGTTACACCCCCGAGAAGTTGATACACCAAACTACCCAAAACGGGGTCCACAAAACTGTTGGCTTTTCATCTTTTGGTGTTAGGGTTTTGTATTTTATTTATGATAAAAAGGCCTTTGGAGCCTCATTTTAAAATCATGTTCTTTCAAATGCGAGTAGCAGACACATCTCTTCTCAGAGATAAGTTGCCACCATTCTAGCGAGTCTTTCACTCTGTATTTTTAAAGTCTTTGTACATTTTAGCTCGTTAATAGAAAATTGTGTATTATTGTATCTCTGTGTTTATGGTTGCATCTCTAATACATTTCTATTATATTATTGGATATCTTAGATATATTTTTACATTTCTTTATTATATCTCCGCTCTCATTTTGTACCAAAAATAATCTGGATCAGTGGTATCAGACTAGGCTACTCTTGATCATTTTTTTATTTTTCATTGCATGTCCTCGATGAGGTCTGAGTATATCAAGTTGGTTCTTTATCTTGTCTCTCTTGAATAAAATAACTCTCTCATTCCCAAAAAACCCTCCATGGAAGAAGAAAATAAAAACAACGGAGAAGATAATTCTATCAATCTGTTGCTTGAGAAAGCTCTCATGCGATAGAGGGACGAAATGATGGAGAATTTTTCTCACATCCTTCAATTCCTGTCGATAGAAACATGCAAATATTCATCAAACAACCACTTTGGAAGCACCTCTCCTTTCAAGGTACAGGTTAATTTTGATATTCCCATATTTGAAGGTCAGATAGAAGTGGATGCCCTAGACAAATGGTTAAATATGTTAGAAGGTTATTTCTCTATTCATAAATTTTCTGACAGGGAAAAGATCACCTTTTCACTCCTTAAAGATCTCTCCCATGTCAAAAATTGGTGGGAAACTTACTGGGAGAAAAGTTTCACAACAAATTATGGAATATATGGGGCCAATCCCACTTGGGATTTTTTTGTGGATGCGGTAAAGGAACAATATTACCCTGTTGGAAAATATGAGGACCAATACATGAGATGAACCAGACTATGGCAAGAGAGGGGCCAAGTAGTTCTGGATTTCACTAATACCTTCCATACCTTGCACACCAAGATGGGTATCAAAGACTCCAAATGACATTTGGTTCTGAAATACTGTGGGATCTACGTAGATACATCCAAACTGAAATGGATTTTTTGGACATCTCATTACTCAGTGCTGCGTATCAATATGTTGTTGAAATCGAGTAGAAATTTAAGCACCAGAAGAAATGGGAGTTTGGGTCTACAAATATGCAACAACCAAAGTATGATAAAGATGACCCTAAAAAATAGTCTGCTGAAAACCATTCCAAGCCACATGAAAAGAAAGGTCATAGGAAGAAAAAGAAGGACACTAGAAAATGGTGTGATTTCCACAAAATACCCTGGCACAACACCAAAGAATTTTGCTCAAAACAGTCATTGGTGGTCGAGATAAAATATAAGGAGTCGAACCCTGATTCAGAATTTGATTATGAAAATACTGGTAAAAGACAGATCATCAATGCAGACCACATTACTATTGTCACGACCACAACAATTCAACCAGAAGAACCAACATATCCTGAAGAGGGGGAGAACCTTTTTCATTCACAGATGTGGGTGAAGGGTACCCCATTACATTTTATTTTTGATAGAGGAAGCCAGAGGAACCTCATATCAACAGAGGTCGTCAAACAGTTAGGATTGTGTACAACACAACACCCACAACCATACAACTTTAGGTGGCTTCACCATGGATGAGATCTTCATGCCAGCTAACATTTTCGATTATCATACGACATCCAACCCTTCAAGGATGAGATATTATTTGATGTTTCCCCAGTGGATGGTTGGATGGTTTTGATGTTCTCTTGGGCCAACCATATATGTGGAAGCGCCATGTTGTTTATGAGTCTTGACCTTTTAGTGTCATTGTTTCTCTAGGGGGCCATATCTACAGAATACCAGAGGTAGTTCTGACTATTGTTCCACCTAAACAGTGACACAAGATAGTATATCATACTACAAAATTCATCTTCTTCACAATCTGTTCAGAAGGTGAACAGAAGGATACTGCAACCACTACAGCCTCAGCCCAAGCACCTTCTATCCAACAGAAGTAGGTCGAAAAGATTGCAAAAAAGTGTAAAGATTACTTATGCACAAAGGAATCTCATGTAGCCATACTGGTTAAAAAGGTCCAACCCCTCGAACCACATGTTCATGACAACCTTCAACAAGTTGAGCAACGCAACTTCTCTAACAAGGAAAGCAACTCATGAAGATGAAGATTCAGCAAATGCTTTTCCCTCTCCCCCGGGAATTTGAAACAATGGATACCATTGCTTACTAAGGAGGGACGATTGATCCAGGTGGATATCGATGGCTACCCACCTTTTCCAACTGGCTCAAAACAATTTTCTAGAAATTTTGGTAATTTACTATTTTTAGCCATTTTTAACTTCCGGGGCCATTTTGAGGGCCTAAATGAAGGTTTTTCTGGATAGAGATTCTAAATTATAGTATAAGGCTCTGATTTATCCCCCTAAATTAATCTCCTCAATGATACCTTTTCAATGAGTTATCATGCGCCCCAAATAGAGATTGTATGCCAAAGTTATGCCCTTGGGAAGTTGATACACCAAACTACCCAAAACGGGGTCCATAGAACTGTTGGCTTTTCATCTTCCGGGGTTAGGGTTTTGGATTTTATTTATGATAAAAAGGCCTTTGGAGCCTCATTTTAAAATCATCTTCTTGCGAATGCAAGTAGTGGACACATCTCTTCTCAGAGATAAGCTGCCACCATTCTAGCAAGTCTTTCACTCTGTATTTTTAAAGTCTTTGTACATTTTATCTCATTAATAGAAATTTGTGTATTACTATATCTCTTTGTTTATGGTTTCATCTCTAATACATTTCTATTATATTATTGGATATCCGATATATCTCTGTACATTTCTTTATTATATCTCCTCTCTCATTTCGTGCAAAAAATAATCTGGATTAGTGGTATCAGAGAAGGCTTCTCTTGATCATTTTTTATTTTTCAGTGCATATCCTCGACGAGGTATGAGTATAGCAAGTTGGGTATCGAGCTTGTATCTCTTGAAGAAAATCACTCTTGCATGCCCAACAAACCCTCCATGGTGGAAGAAAATAAAAACAACGGAGCAGACAATTCTATCAATTTGTTGCTTGAACAAGCTCTCACTCGATAGAGGGAAGAAATTATGGAGAATATTTCCCACATCCTTCAATTCCTACCAATAGAAACATGCACGTATTCATCAAACACACACTTTAGAAGCACCTCTCCTTTCAAGGTAGAGGTTAATTTTGGATATTCCCGTATTTGAAGGTCAAATAGAAACGAATGCCCTAGACAAATGGTTAAATATGTTAGAAGGTTATTTCTCTGTTCATAATTTTTCTGACAGAGAAAAGATCACCTTTTCACTCCTTAAAGATCTCCCCCATGTCAAAAATTGGTGGGAAACTTATTGGGAGAAAATTTTCATAGCGAATTCTGGAATATATGGGGCCAATCCCACTTGGGATTTTTTTATGGATGCGGTAAATGAAGCATATTACCATGTTGGAAAATATGAGGACCGATACATGAGATGGACCAGACTACGGCAGGAGAGGGGCCAAGCAGTTCTGGAGTTCAAAAATACCTTCCATACCTTGTGCACCAAGCTGGGTATCAAAGACTCCAAATGAAATTTGGTTCTGAAATACTATGGGGATCTACACAGATACATCCAAACTGAAATAATTTTTTTGGACATCTCATCACCCGGTGCTGCTGATAGATATGTTGTTAAAATCGAGCAGAAATTTAAGCACCAGAACAAACGGGAGTTTGGGTCTACAAATCTGCAGCAATCAAAGTATGATAAATATGACCCTAACAAACAGTCTCCCAAAAACTAGTCCAAGCCACATGAAAAGAAGGGTCACGGGAAGACAAATAAGGACATCGAAAAATGGTGCGATTTCCACAAAATACCCTGGCACAACACCAAGGAATGTCGCTCAAAATAGTCATTGGTGGTCGAGATAAAAGACAAGGAGTCAAACCCTGATTCATAATTTGATTATTAAAATACTGGTAAAAGATGGATCATCAACGCAGACCCCATTACTATTGTCATGACCGCAACAATTCAAACAGAAGAACCAACATGTCCTGAAAAGGGGGAGAACCTTTTTCATTCACAAATGTGGGTGAAGGGGACCCCACTGCATTTTATTGTTTATAGAGGAAGCCAGAAGAACCTCATATCAACAGAGGTCATCAAATAGTTGGGATTGTCTACAACACCACACTCGCAACCATACAACATTAGCTGGCTTTTCCATGGATGAGATCTTCGTGTCAACCAACAATGTTGATTGTCATACAACATCCAACCCTTCAAGGATGAGATATTATGTGATGTTTCCCCAGTGGATGGTTGGATGGTTTCGATGTTCTCTTGGGCCAACCATATATGTGGAAGCGCCATGTTGTTTATGAGTCTCGACCCTGTAGTGTCATTTTATCTATAGGGGGTCATCTCTATAGAATAACATAGGTAGTTCTGACTATTGTTCCACCTAAACAGTGCCTCAAGGTAGTATCTCATACTACAAAATTCAACTTCTTCACAATATGTTCAAAAGGTAAACATAAAGATACTGCAACCACTACATCCTCGGCCCAAGCACCTCCTATCCAACAGAAGCAGGTCCAAAAGATTGTAACAAAGTGTAAATATTCCTTCTTTACATAGGCATATCATGTAGTCATACTGGTTAAAAATGTCCAACCCTTTCAACCACATGTTCGTGACAACCTTCAACAAGCTAAGTAGCGCAACTTCTCCAACAAGGCAAGCAACTCATCAAGATGCAGATTCAAAAAACGCTTTTCCCTTTCCCCCGGGAACTCAACGAAATGGAGACCATTTAGTCCTAATGAGGGAGGATTGATCCAAGTTGATATCGGTGACCACCCACATTTTCCAACTAGCTCAAAACAATTTTCTAGCAATTTTGGTAATTTACTATTTTTAGCAGTTTTTAACTTTCGGGGCCATTTTGAGGGCCTAAATGAAGGTTTTTTGGGATCGATTTTCTCAATGATGGTCAAATGCTCTGATTCATCCCCCTAAATGAATCTCCTCAATGATGCATTTCCGACGATATATCGTGTGCCCCAAATTAATATCGTATGCCAAAGTTATGCCCCCGAGAAGTTGATACACCAAACTACCCAAAACAGGGTCCAGAAAACTGTTGGCTTTTCATCTTCCAGGGTTAGGGTTTTGGATTTTATTTATGATAAAAAGGCCTTTGGAGCCTCATTGTAAAAACATCTTCTTGTGAATTTGAGTAGCGAACACATCTCTTCTCAGATATAAAATGCCACCATTCTATCGAGTCTTTTACTTTGTATTTTTATAGTCTTTGTAGATTTTTGGTCATTAATAGAAAACTATGTATTACTGTATCTTTGTGTTTATGGTTGCATATCTAATACATTTTTGTTATATTTTTGGATATCCAAGATATCTATGTACATTTATTTATTAATCTCCGCTCTCATTTCGTGCCTACAACCATTACCTATTCCTGAGTCGAAGTGGGAAGTGGTGACAATGGATTTCATCACATTATTACCCATAACAAACAAGCAACATGATTCCATCATGGTGGTGGTGGATAAGATTATGAAATTTGCCCAATGTATTCCCTTGAAGACTACTCACATTAAATCTAATGTTGCTGATATTTATATGAGGGAAGTAGCACGATTGAATGATATTCCCCAGACAATTGTGTCTGACAGAGACCCAAAATTTACCTCGAAAATTTGGAGAGGATTATTCAAGGGGCTCGGAATGAGCCTGAACTTCAACACAGTTTATCATCCTGAGTCTGGTGGACAAACAAAAAGAGTAAATCAAGTGATAGAATATATGTTAAGAATGTATATGATGGAAAAACAATCCAGATGGGAATACTACCTACACTTGGTAGAGTTTGCTTACAACAATGGGTACCAAGCATCATTGAATATGAGCCCATTTGAGGCACTTTATGGCAGAAAGTGAAACACATCAATAAGTTGGGACAACCCACTTGATAGAGAAATATTTGGGCCAAAGTTGCTCGGTGAAATGGAAGAGAAAGTGTTAAAGATTAAGAAGAATTTAAAGGCTTCCCAAGATAGGAAGAAAATATATTCTAACAAAGGCAGAAACCACATGGAGTTTAAAGTGGGTGATCATGTTTTCTTGAAGGTGAAAGCCAAAAGAAGTTCCCTGAAGCTAGGAAATTGTTCCAAGTTGGAAGCCAGATATTGTGGAATGTTTGAAATTCTAGAAAGGATTGGACCAGTAGCTTATATGATTGCATTTCCTGCATGCATGACTATTTATAATGTATTCCATGTCTCATTGCTCAAGAAATATATACCCGATGTTGATCATGTGATTGATTGGAATGTGATTCAGGTGGAGCAAGGAGGTTCTTTACAAGTGCACCCAGTGTGCATACTGGACAAGAAAATCAAGCAACTCCATAATCAAGCCATAAGGCTTGTAAAGGTCCAGTGGAACTGGTATGGTCGTAAGGATGCAACATGGGAGCATGAAGATGCTATGTGGGAAAAATACCTGCATCTTTTTGAATATTTTGGGAATCTTGTTGATGTTGTGTAATTAATTTGCACTGAGTGCAGTGAAAAAACAAGGGGAGGGGATTGTAATACCCCAAGGATGAGCCTCGATTGTAATTATGAATGTAACATGTTTTGTAGGCTAGTGAGACAAGTATTTATAAGCTGGTAGGATTATGTGTTGACTAGGCTAGGAGCCTAGATGTTAAGGGCTAGGAGCCTATTTTGTACATGTAAATATTCATATTATTAATATAAAAACATCGTTGCGTGTAGACCGACCATGAAGAAAGAGTATGGGGGACTGAACTCCACTAGGTTGGGCAAGGGAGGAGGCTAAGAGATTGAGGAAAAGGGATAAGCTTAAGATCCTAATAGATTAATTTATTAGTATTCTAAAAGTTGTAAAGAGGATATTAATTTATCCTAAGTTCCTTTAGGGAGAGGAACAAGTTCCAAGTGGGGAGGAACATGCTCCAAGAGAGCCAAGTGTCAGCCAAGACACATGCATATTTATGGAGGGGATGACCATTCTCATGGGGGGCTCATGATTATGACGAGGCTGGACATCGGTTACCCTGACTCATTGATGCACCCAACAAGCACAAAGTGAGCTAGTCCGCCATTGTTGAATTCCAAGACACCTGAACCCCTGCAACAAAACCAAATTGATACACTCACTGTACATGTACCCTAGGGGTTTCTTTCATTTTGTATTGTCTATACCATTTCCATGTCCAGTTTTTGTTGCTGCCATCACCATGCCCATGTGTTAAGGAGTGGTAGTGAAGAACCGGGTTGTCAAGCCCGTGGATAGAAGAAGAAATTTTTCAGGCCTGTGTGCAACTCTCTCCAAGTGAGAGAGTGTGATGAGGAAGTGAGTTCTCCTAGAGGGAGTCCAGTAGCAACTACAAAGATCTGAGAATTCCCGATACAACCTGTTACTGAAGCCCTATAAAGGGAGGTGTAGCAACCGATGGACTGTGTGACAGTGAATGTGTACACTTCTGGGGTGGAAGAGGCATGTGGGGAATGAGAGTCTGTGAGCTGTGGGCATAAGTGGATCCTTGTAGGAAATCCTTCCTATTGTATTATGCAACTTCCTGTTCTCCCTGCCTAGCCTAGGAATCCCTTTCCCGATGGAGTTTAGTCCCATATCGGGGGTGAACCACTGTTGAGAGTGATGAGAAATGTGGTCTAAGGTTGGGAGGTTCGTGGAAGGTTTGCACGCAGTTGGTGTACTTCAATTAAGAGATAAGTATCTTTTATGTACTTAATGGTTAAATGATGTATTTTAGTGCATGTATGTGATTCTTGTAATGTTATCTTGTGTTTCGCTACATGTATGTTTTCATGTTATCTTTAATTATTGTTGTTAATTTTATATGTGAATATTTCCGCAAAATATGTTTACTCAGTGATCATGCCCGACCTATTGGTGGCTGGGAACGTTACAAATTGGTATCAGATAATTATCTGGAGTAGCATGGCCCAACTTGAGTGGATGTGAATGTAACAAAATGGTATCATAGCGTTATGTGGAGTAGAATTGCCCAGATTGGGTGGCCGAGGATGTTACATAATGGTGGCATAGAATTATCTAGAGTAGCATGGACTGGGTTGGGTGGTCGTGGATGTTACACTTTATTTATTTATAACTTAATCTTTTAGCAGATTAAAATTCAAAATTCAGTTAAATTTCCACTATTAAAAAAAAAAATTATGTGTGGTGCATTCCTGTCATTCAACTCGCACCACAGACAGTACACCATGAAAATTTACAAGGTGCACCGAAACACCATGCCTATTTTATTTTCGGTGGTGCATTTATAAACCCAATGCACTGGTTTGTTGGGTAATCATTAATGCACCGAGGCATAATTTTACCGAAGCACCACCTAAAATAATATAGTTGATTTTTCACAGTGCATCGAAATAACATTAACGGACTAGGGCATTATGTTAAACGACACACCACATAAATTAGATAAATTATTTTGTGGTGCATTGGTAAAATGATGTACTAGTGCATTAAGGATTTTCCAACAAATCGCCATAAAAAATTAGAGTCTAAATTCCAAAGTATCTTAATTATCAATTTTTAAAAAATTGTTGGTGCAGTGCATCATCTTTCCTGTAATGCACCGGTGCATGTCAGGAAAGGATACACGTCGCAATAAAAAAACATTTAAAAATGGTTTTATGATGCTTTAGGATCTTAATTTTTTATTATTTTAAGCGGTGCATTAGTTAATCTTAGCGCACTAGTGCAGTAAGGTTATACAACGCACTGCATAAAATAATATAATTTTTTTTATATGATGCATTATGTTACATACAAGCATGGTATATGGTGCTCATAAGTAAGATACACACTGTGGGTGGTGCTTGAGTATTTTTTTGGCACACTGCTAATGAAATTTAGTTATTTTTTGAAGAAAGTTATTTTTCCATATTTATAAATAAATTTCTCATTTACTGATTTTGTTTATGTTTTATGTATGATGTCGATGTATTTTGTATGTTAATCATGAAGAGACATCAGCCGATAGAGTAGCAGCAGGAACAAGAGCATAGGATTGACCTGTACAATGTTGTATAGGATTGGGAGGTGAGGGAGATAGAGATATATTTGTACCCTCTCCCTATTACTGCACTGACCCAAGTACTCTTGAGGAATGTAGGCCTCCTTAATTACTATGAGGAGGCTACATCAATGAAGGGGCACTCTGTTTTCTTGGTGCAACTAATTCGTCGATGAGATTTCCATCAACAATATTTCTATGTTGATCTTGATCCATGGTACCATCCCACTGAGGAGGATATATACTTTATCACTGGGATATCTAGGAGAGGGGAGGGTTTTCCACAGTTCCCTCATGTCCCAGTCGGTGTTGCAGAAGAGCTTCAACTCATGTACTCTCAGAGATATATTGTGGTTGATGTACTTTCGCCAACTAATTTTCAGGTCTTTGGTGGAAATCTACGAGTCACTTCTTTCGGTGCAGAGGAGGTTACGTTCATCTCACTATTAGTGACGACCATTGCACACTTTAATGGTGATGGGAAGCACATTAGTTTTTCTCTTTTGCATTATATTGATTCTTTGGTACATAGGCCAAGATGTATTACATAGTTTGCCATTTTTTTGCGACAATTTTGTATAGCTCTAGACAAATGTCGTGCTATGATACATGGGAGGGAGGAATTCCCTTTTTCTTCAGAGTTCTTTTGTTTATTTCTAGGGAGGTATCTGGAGATGAGGCCTACTTTTTTCCGTCATCATTATAGGTTGATGACACAAGTGCAGATGCACATGTGAGATGATATTGAGAGGGGCCAGTCGGAGTTCCCAAAAAGAATTTCCACTAACACACTAGGGATACTAGCTAGTGAGGCCGATCACATGTTCATGATGGTATCATGTCCTTATGTAGGGTTTGATTGGCAAAGGTGTACAAACATCCTCTTCATAATGGATGAGCCACCAGATGTTATAGGTAATATTATTTTTGGTTTAAATTAATCTATTTTCATTTTATTGTCTTACTTAATTAGAATAAAATTAATTCTAATATGTTCTTCAACGTGTTTTATTAAAATGTTTAATGAAACTATCTAATTATTGATGTGTACTACATATTTTGTAGATACTGGCTGATTCATTGGGGATGTGTCTTCTCCCCCACTAGATGTGGATGAGGAAATTCCTGATGTCGTAGAGGATCAGAGTCCTCAGGTGTAGATACCTGGTGGCATGCGCCATAGGCCCGATACTAGATTCAGGTTGGAGTTGGGCGACTGACTCTGTGCACTTTTGGTAGAGGTGGGAGTCTGCCCTACATTGATGTGAGAAATCAAGGAATATCCTATGCTCTTGGATATTTGGAGGGATATGTCGCGTGATATGATGCCTCTTATGCATCATATCATTGGAGCTACCAAGATACTAGAAGCGAGGAGAGTTGTCGATGATACACACTCTTCATCCAATACCCATTCGTCTAGTACCCCATTGATTGATGAGGGTGGTCATGATCCTTCTCCATATCCTCCTCCTCCTCCTTCACCTCACTCAGATGAGCAGACAACACTTATTCCTCCACCACGTGATCTTCCACTTCCTCCTTACCATCCATCATATTCTACTACAAACGAGGCCTCCACTATTGTTGTAGATATGATTATCACATCAGTTGGACAAGATATGTTATAACACTTATTTGACTTGTTCATGATATATATATATATATATATGGTGCATTTTTTATGTTCATGTTGATGTACTTAATTTATATGTTGATGTTGATGTGTATATTGGTAGGTCATGTTAGATATGTTTGTTAAATGTGCTTGATAGATGTGTATGTTAAATGATGCTTGTTAGATATGTGTGATGATGATGTTAGACAATTCTTGTGGTTTGTTAGTTGTGATCGGAATGATGATGCCATGTTATATTATTAGATTTGTGTGCATCTAGCTAATTATTGACATTTATATGCGCTAGAAATATATATAATTACATGATGTTAGCAAATTTAAATGTGTATTTTAGATGATGTTTATTTTTGTTAGACGATTATCATCATGATGTTTATTTTTATTAAATGATCTTTCAAAATCTTCACAATCTAACAATTATATTTTGAAATCTTTACATTAATGTCATTGTAAGCTTAGTTATTAATTTTTAAATCGGTATCGCATTAATATATTGTTCTTTAAAAACATGTTAGAAATTTAATTTTTAAATTATAAACAACAATTTTATATAATATTACTTTTAAATCTACAAAATACATGAACCTAAACTCATTTTTTGAATCATCATGTTAACATATCATAAAAAAATGTGGTACTATTAAACATGCATATCAACCATATTATTACTTCTAATATCAACATAGAGTATTAGGATAAATAAGAAATTTTATAAATTAAAATATTACCATTCAATATATAAACATGTTGCCAACTATAAAATTATATGTCATTGCATATATATAAAATAAAAAAACTTAATTAAATAACTCATGCATGGTATAAAATATTCATAACTCAAATGCTTAAGAAAGGATATACATTGCAAATGTTAAAATTTCCCTAAGATATTTAAGGATCAAAGTCATATCACTAACAAAATTACTTTATACAAGTTCTTGAGTGTGTCCAAGGGTAAGAGAATTGTTAATAAATAGATAAATTCCACCTTCACAACACATCAAAATTCTAACAACATTGTGACAACGAAACAATGTTTTGGAAAGCTCTTCTTTAGGTCTCAATTCTTCAATAACATGTTGGTAAAGGGTCAAACTTCTAACAACTTGAGGCCTTTTTGAAAAAACAAATTCTCAGATGTGTATTTTGGCAATTATTGGTAATATTAAATTCTTAAATACTTCAAACTTGACATATTTCTCCTACAAGGAGAAGACCTTTCTATCATTTTAGTTAAATGTTAGCATTGCCATTAATTGTTCCAGGATGTTTGAGAGTGGTTTCAACATCATAAAACTTTATAAGGAGAAAGTAGAATTTCATATCGCATTAAAAGTTCAATTGATTTAACATTTTTCAGGATTTCACAATTCGAAATACTTAGTTTTAAGTGTAAAAACCTTTGTGAATCTTACCTATTATATAAAATTCCAACCATAAAAAGTTTGGTGAAATTTTTCTAAAAACATGTTGTTACGACTTTATCGTGAAAATAATTCTTAAAATTTTATATTAAACATGCAATGACATAAAAATATCTTCAAATAATGATATAAAATTCTATTTCAATCAATATTTTCATGAAAACACAAATAATTTGAAGGGAAAACACATTACGCATCAAACTAATTGTTAACCAACTAAAATTGTTCAAATATTTGTTATAATTAACTTTCCATTTCCTCCGTCACAAGATGAATAAAAAATAATATAATTAGTGAAATAAAGATAAAAAATATATATACAACAACAATATAAATGATGAAATAAAACATGTACATCTCACACTATGTCATCATCACCCTGATTATCTTCCTTGATTGGCATGATAACACTGTTGTTCTCAAAAATATGTTTTGATCTAGGGTCGTGTATTAATACGAACCACCAATCCCTATCCAACACATCTACGTTAAAAAAAACTTGGTTGCAGTGTTTTGGGAAAACATAAGGCTCCTTAACTTCATCCCACATATTTTTAGAGTTGATACAAATCAACCCACTATCATGATATTCCTCTACATTATTCTGATCAAAGGTGTCCCACCAATTGCACCAAAAAATAACACATTGGAAAGAAGAGAAGTCCACTCGAATGATCTCTTGTATCTTTCCAACATAACCTAACGTCCCATGTATTAGGTTTTGATCACGGTGGATAACACAACTAGATTGGTTGAACTCGACTTCCACTCCTAGTCTTGTGTCATGTGTCCATCATAGGCATCCTCTGTGAAAAAATGATGTCAATATGCCCACATAGATGGGAACAAATGCACCTATAAAAAGTTAAAAAATCATAGTGTCATGTGTCTAATAACCCGACCAATAAAATTTAAAATATAGATGTTATAATTAAAAGGTGCATTATGAAGTTAAAAATGTACATAGAGATTATTACCGAATTTTTGCACCCAATTCATATGCTTAGTGCATCCTCTTCAGCACACGGGTAACGACCAGATGCACTGTATTTATCTCTGAATTGGTCAGCAATCCAACTGTTGGGGCATATCATTGGCATATTTTCTTTTAAATGATTAGGATAAGGCATGCTTCTAACATTCAACTGTCTAAATTATTTCCCATCACTATCATGTTTCTTCCTCTTTTGTTCGTACAATGTGACACAAGGCTATGTTGCCTCAGAATTATAAAGAATGAATTTATTGATGGCATCAATTTTTGAATTTTCTGATGTATATATTTATGAAATCAAACTGGCATATAGTACATATGAGATCAAAATATACATTATGAAGTTTAGTGTTTATAATTACTGTGTAGAAATTTGACAAACTATAAGTGTTACCCATGATTTTGGTCATCTAGATGGTGTGTTGACAATGGTGTACTCAGGCTCCTAACAAGAACTTTCTCCTGAGAAAAGTGGCATTCATTTCCTTCCAGAAAACATATTTTTAAAGAGAGTTCGCAAGCTACTTATAGCCTAGGGTGCGATAATGACCCATTCTTGCAGGCCACCTTCAGCCAGGGTGCGAACTTCTCACACTATGCTCTATACCTAGGGTGCGAACTTGTTCTCAAGCTTGGAAAAATGAAGAAGTCTCAAGGGTTCTAGAAGGGAATATTCTAGAGAATGGGTTGGCATTTGAATGGTTATCATTTTACTGGTTTCCCTGATTTGGTGGGATCATTCTCATCCATGTAACCATCTGATCCTCTCCTATATATTGATAGGATTCTCATGGAAAAGGTTAAGAAATATTAATTGGAGAATTGGAGAAGGAATTGTGTGAAGAACCCAGCTTGAACAAAAGCTTAGAGACTCTAGTTAGTCTATCAAGAGGAATTGGATCTTCTTCATGCAAGGACCAAGCAAGTGTGTGTGTTGGAACTAAGATTCACTGAAAAGAATCTTGCGACATCAAGGCGACCAGGTTGTATCTTCTACTTTCGATTAATATGATACAAAAACATGTCCCTTTCCCATAAAGTCATTCTTACTTTATTGTGTAATTCCTTGATCATACAGATAAGTTGATGATTGAATATATTTTTCTATCTTCACTTTAGTTGGTTTGTGTTGTCTTGGTCTTGACCTCACGAGAGCACCGGAGTGAAACGGGAGCAACAGAGACCCTGGGAAGCGATACAAAGGTATGTTACTTGTTCCTCCTTACTAGTTAATTCAATGGTCATAATTTAGGGAAAGAGTCATGTCCTGTCCTGTTTTTTTCTAGATCCAGGTGGATCTAGGGAGATCTGTTAGTGTGTGCACCTACCGATTAGTCCGATAACAAAATTGGCGACTCCACTAGGGATGCAACCCATTTCTTCCTGGTTTTTGGTGTTTTTCCTTGGCCATTTTCTCTTGCCTTACCTTTCTTCATTTCTATCAATCTTTGAGTCTTCAGCACTCCCTAATAGACTCCCTAGGTCCAGAAGTCCCTTCAATTTTTTTGTCTTTTTCAAAAATTTTGCCTAGTTTCAGGCCTTCTCGCACTAAACCCCACAGTGGCCTACGAGAATACCTTGAGTTCCCACTCTGCCTTTAAGTCCAGTGCGAGGTTATCGCACCCTGCTCAAAGGTAGACTACAAGAATGATCCATCCTCTCATTGTGTATTAGTGATAGCCTGCAAACCATCTTTTAAAAATTTTGGATTTAAGGTTTTTGCATATTTAGATGCCCATATCAATATAGGTGTCTGAAAAGAAATTCTTGGACCACTCGTTGATGTTTTCTTGTCTTTCAATTTTGTGCACGATCAGTCTTCGGAAATCAAAGGCTCTTCCTATCCATCTTTTTCTCAACTCTCATCTCTTGACTTTTCTTAGCAAGGATATACTCTCTGATCCTGGAATCTGAGTACTTGTTTGGTTAGGAGCCGGTGATCGGTTTGAAAGTTGGGAGTCTTTGTCTTTCTCATTTGCTCCTTATTTGGAAGATCATTGTTCTCATGCAATTGAAAGGACTACTCTTGTCTGCTTGTCATTTTTGTTTTCATTGAAAGATTGGTTTGGGTTTTGTTTATTGTTTTTTCATTAGTTATTGGTTTTCCTTACTTTCACCACCATGGTGTAGATCCTTTTTGAAAAGTAAAAAACATTTTTCTTTTAAAAGCATTTTCGTTTTTGAAATATTGAAAATCAATTGTTGAAATTGTTGAAAAAGAATAAATAGAGAATTGTCATTATTCTGTGATCCGTTGAGATTGCATTTTAAAGGAGATTGCATATTGTAGTTCAAGATTGTTTCGGAAAACTTCTCTTTCCCTCTCGTACATAGGATTCATCGAATGAAAATTGATTTATTTTCATTCCTATCTATGCATTGTTGGGTCAAAGTCTCACACAACATTAGCTTCATCTCAGTTTCCTTTGAGTAACAATAGCCCTTAATAACATTGCAAAATTTTAAAATTTAACTAGTAACTCTTTTCTAGGGCTCTATTACACCAATAATTAGCTAGGCTAGCGCTTTGGAATAGGTAGAGAGATACACTCTCCAAAGCACAAAACACACAATAACATCTTGTGTTAAGGATTGTCAAATTCCATTTACAACATTTTGTCCTGGGAAGCCCTTCTCACACAAGGGTCAAACCCGAGGTCACATTGATATTGACAGAGTTACTCACCCTGCTTTGTTGATATCGGTGTGAAGATTGCACGTATTATGAGGGTCACTTGGAGGTATACCCACAATGATGAGTGGAATCCTCTCGAGTTGATTTCGGGCTAGATACCCTGCCCTTGCGGGTGGATCAGACTGTCGACTATTCCCCCAGGATTTATTGTTGTTGGTGGTAACCTTAGTGGCCTATCTTTTTAGGGTCTTACAAAAGGTGACTATGAAGGGGCAAGTCTTCACAGTAACTGGAATCGACGTTGGCCAAACTCACTTGGGATCCTTGGAGGGTATACCCATGATTATGTGTGGGAGCTTACACTAGGATGTAAGTCTGTTAAGTAGGTCGTCAGCGTAACTTTTCCACCCTAGCCCAACCCCTTTTCATCTCGTTGTTGCGACGTTGGATTTCATCACCAACTAGTGACTTCGGAATTAGAAGGTCTTGTTTGCTTGGTATTATTTCCTAGATTTTGTTTACTAGTGCATGATGTTTGTTTACCCAAGTTGATGATAGGACTTTCTTCGTAAGTTTGTAACTTGTTCACAATAGACCCTCCACGTCGTTCACAAAGAATGCAGGGCTTACCTCCAGAAAACCTGGAAGTTTCTCAAACCCTGCCTACAAGCTCACATGAGGGCTCTCCTTAATAGAGTGAATTCCAAGATGTCACCACTCCACAAGTGGAAAGAACAGACTCTCTAGAACGGTTCTAAATTACCAATAATCGAGAGGACTTTTGACTTCACCCCGATTCTGAGAGACATATTATGCGAGTGAATTCTTCTGGATACTTAGTTGTGTTGTCTTATGGATCATCGACTGGACTCTTTCCAGGACCTAAGGGCCAAGATCCTTTTTGCTCTACTGGAATTTTTAGATGAGACCTTTTTGGTGCAGGATCAGGCATTGAAATCACCGTCTCACCTGCGTTCCCCTAAACCTCTGACCCAGATGCAGTACCTTTTACTACTTCTTATTATTTTTCTGGTACAGATGCTCCCTGATCTGACCACTTCTTGACCATCCCTATAGAAATGGTCCATTACACAGATACTATGAGTATTCACACCAGGATTACAACGGCTATTCAAGCTCCCATCGGCACACCGCTCTTGCCCAGTGTCACCCCGAAACTTCCACCTGGATACCATGCGTTTAATGCTTCTATTCCCACTCCTACACAAACCCCATCCGAAACTCCTGGTGGTCCCTCTTATTTTGGGCACTCTCTTCCTGGATTCATTCCAACACTTCGTCAACCCCCTTTCGGAGGACCTTTCTCATCCTCTACCGGCAGCACTAATCCTAGTGGCACTATTTTGTCATTCACACCAAATTACCAGATTCCTGTTGGTGGACAATTTCAACAAAGAGGTTTGACTCAACCCCCCCTTGTAGGGAAAATCCCAATTAGAACACAACCCCCAATTGGAACAAAACCCCTGATTGGAGGAGGACCCCCACTAAACCCACCCTATGAACAAAACATACCTCCATCCTTGGCCCAGTATTGGAACCATCTGATACAACATAATCCTCAATCGACTAGGGGGCAACAGCTTCCAGCTACATCTGTTATACTCCCTAGTATAAGCCAACCATATCCAGGTATGTCCAATCCTATTTGGGGCTCAAATGCTCAAACTCATGTCCCTATTCAAGGATACAATCCCATGAGTTACTTTCCTCCACAACAACCATTGAATATGCCTAGGTCTTCACATTACATGCAGACTGCTTATGGTCCCACTGGTTTGTCGGCAGGGCTCCCTCCTCAAAGCCACCAGTACCCGCATGTGAATAGATAGTTACCCTTCTTGGTCACTTTGGATCTCCCGAATCTGTCAAGGATTTTAAATGATCCAATCTGTCACTCTCCCCATTGGCCCACTATACTAGCTAAGCTACCCTCTGACATCCCTAAATTTGATGGCAAAGCGGGAGAGGACCTGAACAATCATGTCATGACTTTTCATCTCTGGTGCTCATCCAACTCCTTTATGGATGACTCTATCTAATTATGTCTTTTTCAAAGAACTCTCACAAGTTCTGCTGCGAAGTGGTATATAGAATTACCAGAAGGTTTCTTCACCGACTTCAACAACCTAGCTATGGATTTTCTCACCCACTACCAATTACCGATCCGTTATGAAACGGGGACCAAGATTTTGAGTTCTTTCAAACAAACCAAAGCCACTCATATATCCAATCACATTCATAAATGGCGATGGAGACAATGTCTCATCAAACTCAAAATTCCCGATCAGTTGTTGGCAGAGTGGTTCACAAAATCATTTTTGAATGACATCGCTCGTGACATCGCCATGGGTGGAGTTTTCACTAAAGAACAGGCCATAAGTCATGCTCAATACCTTGACCTCGTTTACTCACAAATGGGTACTCTTTACGACTTACTCCCTGATGCACCTCATCCTTCCACTTCCACCACTTCAACTACTCCATCTTCTTCTCATGCAGTCGATGATGTTATTGGCACTTTCCATGCCCAACCACATTTTTCCTCAAGCACCAACCCCAAACCTGCTTCTTCTAATGTTCAAAATGCTCTATCTCCTACCCCTCCCACCGAAAATACTTCTGAGGTAAATGTAGTTTAATCTAACCCAGCCGGTAAAAACAAATCCAAAAAAGGAAAGGGTAAGAATAAGGAGGAAAAAAATACTCCTCAAGCAGAGAGAACCAAAACCCCACCTGTTGACGATAGGGATAAGCGCAAACCCTAATACCCTTGTCTTATCTATGGTGATGATCACTACATGAAGGATTGTCCATGACGGACCGAGGTCACTAAGTTCCTTCAAGGAGCCCCGAAACCACCTGCATCGGCCGTTTTGTCCCAACCCTTCCCCTCTCAACAACAGGCCCAATTGGTCATTCATGACCAACCTTCCCCTTCCACTACATCCTATGTATTGATGTGTACTGGCGATTCAAAGAAGAATGAAATTCCACGCACCACTCGAGCCAAATATTATTCTCCCTCTAAAGAGAAGGTTGATGATCTACCTCCTTCATTGGTACAACCCTCTCCTGTGACTCCACCTACCAATGGTCCTCTTCATCTCGAATGACCGAGCCTTGACACAGTTCTTCGACCCCCTCCAACGGGCGTCGTTCGGAAATCATCTTTCAATCCCCATGCTCGTGTTTCCCAGAACAACAGCATTGTTGAAGATCTGGCCCAAGCACCTTCTGCGATGTCAGCCCTCGAAGCCCTTCAAAGTTGTCCCACACAACGGAAGGCACTGTTGAAAGCTATTGGTGGAATCAACTCGACGGACACAAATTTAATAATTTTTTACTTGGAAGATCACATTCCAAGGTTACCCCCTCAAATCGCATTCCAAATCCAAGTGATTTTCTTCGACAAAAAAATTTGTCGAACCGTTATCGACGAGGGTGCCTCGACGTGTGTCATGTCTGTTACCTGTTGCAAAGCCATCAGCTCTCCCTCTTTGATTGAATCCCATAACACTCTCAAAGCCTTCAATGGCTCCGGTTTTAAGCCCTACGGTATTCTTCCTTCTTTACCCATCATGCTAAAAGGAAAAACGGTCCAAGTCGAAGTGGAAGTCTTCGATGCTCCTCTCGATTACAATCTTTTGCTTGGTCGTAGCTGGATCAATTCCATGCGCACAGTTGTGTCGATTATTTTTCATGTTGTACATTTCCCACATAAAGGAAAGCTCATCATCGTCGACCAATTAACCTTTTTTAACTCAGATATGCATACAGGCAACATACCGTTCATCGCTAAAACCCCACCGGGTTACGAGAACGTCAGTGTAGGTCTTCTCAAAGACTCCTCGTTAATGGGCACTTTCCCCATTCCACTACCCAATGTTCCACACTCATCTGTCGCTTCAATTAACATGATCTCCACCTTGATTCACGAAACCCCTACATCTCATGACCCATGGCTGGTACCTGACCCTGGAGATCATCTTCGTTACGACAAGACAATGTCGTTAAGTCCGGTAAAATTTGCCTATCAGGCCATTCAATCGGCAACCCATTTTCTTGGTTATTTATCTCCAGACCCTTTCCGCGTCATTTTTCCTACAGACGAGATGATCATGTCTGTCATGGAAGACACCCCTTGGGACAATGGAGATCACCATTCCATCATCTTCCTGGAGCAACATACCCTCGAGAAATACCAACGAATCTCGACCCTATCGATTGTTGTCGTCATTTAAACCATTCCCAAGTCCACACACGATGTGTTTTCCAAAGGGAACTTAAGAAAAATCTCACCCACTATTCCCCTCGACATATCCATCAAACCTGGAATTGTCGAAAATGTGCATATCGGAGATTCGTGTTCCCCTAAAGAAATTGTCACCTACACGTCACTTTTTAAAGAGTTTCGTGATGTCTTCGCCTAGAGCTACAAAGAAATGTTGGGCATCGACCCTAACATTGTGATCCATGAGATCAAGACATACCCAGATGCTAAACCTGTCCGGAAATGCCTTCATCTAGTTCACCCACGTAAAGCAGCTACTATCAAGCTTGAAGTCGAGAAAATTCTCAAAGCTGGACTTATTTACCCGGTGGCCCTCACTGACTAGGTTTTCAATCTTGTCCCAATCGACAAGAAACAAGACACAATCCTCATATGCATTGATTATAGGGATATCAACAAAGCTTGTCCTAAGGACAACTTTCGCACCCCCTTCGTCGATCAGATTGTCGACGATTACGCTGGAAGTGAAATATTCTCTTTAATGGATGGTTTCTACGAATATAATCAAATAAATAGTGTTCCAGAGGACCAACACAAGACTTCTTTTATTTGTCCTTGGGTCACTTTCGCCTATTGGAAACTCTCTTTCGGTCTCAAGAACATTGGCACAACTTTTCAACGTGCTATGTCTTATGCCTTCCATGATATGAAGCACATCGTGCAACCATATCTTGACGACTTACCCGCTCATTCCATGCATTGAATCGATCATCCCATCCACCTCCACGCCATTTTTTTCCGCTGTCGGTTTTACCATATACGCCTGAATCCTCACAAGTGAATTTTCTACGTGGAATCCGGCCAAGTTCTAGGCTTTATTGTTTTGTGTCAAGGGATCAGGGTAGATCCTTTAAAGGTCGAGGCGATCCTTAATCTCCCTCCTCCTTCTACACTTTTCCAGTTACAAAGTTTGCAAGGGAAAGCAAACTTTCTTTTTCATTTCATCCAAAACTACACCGAGATAACTCATGGATTTACACAACTCCTCAAAAAGGGATCTGAGTTCATATGGGATACCATTACAAACAAAGCCTTCGAATCTTTGAAACTGTCCCTGACACGTGCTCCGCTTCTCTTCCCCCCCGATTACAGTCACGATTATTTTCTTTACCTCGCAGCCTCGGATTACACCATTGCTATGGTGCTCGTCCAAGAGGATGATTCTCATGATGAACATGTTATCTATTAATTGAGTCAAAGTCTAACACCTACCGAAACCAAGTATTTACATGTCGAAAAACTGGCCTTGGAAGCCGTCCAAGTAGTTCAATGCTTCCGGCACTATATCCTCTCTCGCAAGACTATAGTGATTTCTGACTGCAACCCTATGCAACACATTCTCACATGTCAATTGCTAGGGGGATAATACTCCAAGTGGATCGTGATGCTCTAGGAGTTTGACTTGGAATTCGAACAAGCCAAGTCCAAGAAGTCCTTAGTGTTTTCCGAGTTGATATGCAACTTTCCCTACTCTCAAACGGAAAATGTAGCAGTCGATTCATTACATGATGAATCCATTTTCCTCATTAGTTCCGATGATCTTTGGTATGGCGATATCATCATATATCTCCAAACCCAGACTTTTCAACCCAATTTGTCCAGTACTGACCGGCGTTGAATACGCTACCAAGCCTGTCAATATATTATCCTCGGGGATACTCTTTATTACCATGGGATTGACTCTGTTTTTCGACACTGCCTCACATTCGACGAAGCCGAGAAAGCCTTAAATGACTGTCATTCTGCAGCCTGTAGTGGCCATATGTCTGGGTATGCTGATACCCAGAATATCTTATGAGCAGGGTATTTTTGGCCTTCTTTATTTAACGACTGCATAATCGTCGTCCAAAAATGCCACGCTTTCCAGACCTATAATCATAAGATATGGTCACACCCCGCTCCTCTTCACCCTGTGGTATCCATTGGTCCCTTTGCAAAATGGGGCATCGATTTCATGACATGTCATCCCCACTCAGCTGGCGGGCATGGATACATTATTGTAGCCGTATATTATTTTACAAAATGGGCTGAGGCGATGCCAACATTTGACAATACTGGAAAGACCGTAGCATTATTCATTTTTAATCACATCATAGCTCATTTTGGTGTTCCTCAAGCTATCGTCACTGATCACGGTAGCCACTTTAGAAACTTCATGATGTTCGAACTCACTAAAAAGTAGGGTCTTCACCATGAAAACTCAACACCCTATTACCCACAAGCCAACAGCCAAGTCGAAGCAATTAAAAAAGTTCTCATAACTATGCTTCGATGAATGATATGGATTCACAAAACAAGTTGGCACACAATGTTGTTTTCGGCATTGTGGGCTTACCAGACATCTTTTAAGTCCGCTACTGGGTTTACACCTTTCGGGTTAGTCTATGTTTTGGAAGCCATTCTATCGATCGAATGCAAGATACCCTCTTTAAAACTAGTTGTTGAACTCCTACCAAACACTTCTATTGAGAAAGAATGTCTATTGTATCTTATGCAATTAGATGAAACTTGACGCGATGCTACCCTAGTCATAGAAGCCCAGAAGAAACGTTTCAAGGCCCAATACGACAAGCATGTCAAGGCTTGCGTTTTCTCCGAAGGAGATCTGGTTCTCCTCTACAAGCAAGAACGAGATATGCTAGGAGATGGAAAATTCGAAGCCATGTGGTGAGGTCCTTATATCGTTAGATGAGTTTTGGAAAAAGGAGCTTACGAGTTAGTATATTATGATGGTATTCTTTTGAGTGAACCCAGAAATGGGTTGTACTTGAAGAAGTACTATGCATAAGATCACCTGTGCATGAGTACTTGTATTATTATTGTATTATACTTCTTGTGTGTTACTATAGTTTGATTTTTTCGTTATCTGGTCTCTGCCCTTATGTGACATTGTGTTTGATTTCCAAATGTCAGAGTCTTCGCTACCCTACATTGGCTTCGCTGATGGCGCTAGCCGTAGTACTCAAAACCTTGCTTCTGTTGCATGGGCAATTTACGCCCCTACAAACTGTTGGTCACTATAATTGCTTAATTAATTCAAACAATCAAGTGCTACATAAATTTTCAACCCAGGGAAGTCTGTTTATTTCAAATATAACCACGCACTATATATGCTCAATTCCAAAAGCAACTTAGAGTTGTAGTAAAGGAAACTATATTAATCACACTTGCCTTGAATGAACTGAAGTTCTGACTTGAATTACAGGAAAGAAACCTACCTATTGTAGATCTTTAAAGATTAATATAAAGAATCCTAGATTACATTAAAATAACAACTGCAACAGGAAAGAACAACTATTCTATAACCAGAGAATAGGACCCTATTCCCAAGCAGGAATTCCAGCACCTTGTTTATGATTAAAACACTTTCATGAAAACATTAATGCATAGAATGTTGGGTATGTGTTATATTCTTTGCATGTGTGTGTGTGTGTGGGTGTGCTACAACAACTACGTCTGGCAGTCCGTACCAACTAGAGCTCTGTCCTTGTGCCGGGCGCTTCCTAGGGGGGTCCCAGGGGGGGGCAGGTATAAATTTTTTTTTGGGCGGTTATTTGCTATTTTTAGCGGATTTTGCTATTTTTAGCTGATTTGTAAATTAATCCCGGATTAAGGGATTAGGGTTTTGGTATCTACGGAATACCTAA
>JZKD02S0984483.1:444173-463255 GCA_000966675.3 Picea glauca
CGAGGAGGCACCACATTAGTGGGGGGGCCATGCTCAAAAACCACCAACTCGAACCCGTCCCCCATTAAAGGTAGAAGGTCTTGGGGGGGTCTGATATGGATCCTATGCCATAGATCTGAGCGTGTAGATCTCAACTGCTCAGATCCACCTACCCCTTATTATAACGCGTCCATGCACCAAAAACTTAGGATAAGGCTGCTTTATGGGTTTTTTTCATGCTTCTTGTCACTTTTTCGCTATGATGTCCATTCCCGAGGGAAAAACACCCCTTTAAAAACATGTGTGATACCATTTGGCTCCATGGGGGATGGCCTACTCCCTGTGATATGCCAAGAACTTACAGTTTTAGTCGCCTCACTGTTGGGTTATGGAGTCAGCTACTAAAATAGAAATAAAATGATATTTACAATGATGTGGAGGAGCCATGCAAGGCTCAAACAAATAAATTTTTAAGAAAATTCCTATAAATAGGGCCACCAAAAAATTCATCCCTCTCTAAATCTTACAACCTATAAGTGTTATTTGAAAATATCTTAGAAATTTTGAAGAGTAAAATCCAAAGGGCTTCAAATTTACCATGCTTTCCCTTGTCCTATTTGAGTGCATCCCATTTGAGTACTAGATCTCCCATATGGAAATCCTCTTTACTTCTCTTCCTATCAAAGGCCTGCTTTATATTCTGTTGATGTTCATGTGCTTTGTCCAACATGTTCTCGCTAGTCTGTTGCACTTCTACTAGATGTTGTATTCTTCTAGCCATATCATCAAGCTCCCCTTGGTAGTCTTGGAAGGATTTTTCCACAAGAAGGGAAATATGGGAAGGAAATATGGCATCAGTCCCATACACAAGCTAAAAAGGAGAGATGCCCAAAGATCTCTTTGTTGTCGCTTTGTCAGACCACAGGGAAAAATTGAGCTTTGAATCCCATGCTTCTTTATTTTCCTCTAGTAGTCTTTTGATATTATTTATAAGGATTTTGTTAGAGGAATTTTCTAGTCCATTGCCTTGGGGATAGTAGGGGGTGGAATGGATCAATGAAATTTTGAACTTCTCACAAAAATTGACCAATGGCTTGGACTTGAAGGATGCATCATTTTCAGTGATGATTCTATTCAGACAACCAAACCTTGCCATAATATCTTCAAGGAAACCAATGAATACTTTGTGAGAAGCATTCCTTGTGGGAATAGCGTCTAACCATTTGGTGAAATAATCTGTTGCAGTCAAGATCCACCTGCGTTGACCACTTGAAGCGGGATGAATTTCCCTAATAATGTCCAGGCCCCACTGCTGAAAGAGTCCTGCAACTACCATAGGTTTCAATGGCAGAGACTTGAGTTTCTTCTTCCCAGAGAACTTTTGGCACTTAACACAAGCCATGATATTTTCACAGACCTCATTGAATAGTCTAGGCCAAAAGTACCCATCCCTGAGAATTTTATAGGCCGTGGTTCTCCAGAAATGATGTCCCCCACATAGGTTGTCATGAAAATCAAACATAATATTTTAGGCTTCTTGTGGGCCTAAACATCTCAAAATAACTCCCAGAGGGTCTTTCCAATACAAAACCTAATCAATGAGGCAATATTTAATTGCTTTAATCTTTAAATCTCTTGCCTTGCTTTTTCCTATTCAGTCAGGAGGCCGTAACTCCTGCAAAAAACATATAATGTCTTTGTACCAGGTGAATTCTGCCAGCGGAGGGCCACTCTGAGAACTTATATCAGCAAACTTAGCTTGTTGATTTTCTGAGCAAGTGTTGATGAAGTTAACCCCCAAATATTTGCAATTAGATCCATCCAATAGCTTGGCTAAACCTTGGCCTTTAACTAGTTTGGTGGGCTTTATTTCCAGATCAAATTCAAGGAGTTTGGCAATCCACTTTCTCCTTCTTCCGTTTATGTCAGGCTGAATGAGAATGTCCTTCACAGAAGTTGAACGAACATATGCAATGACCTTTGAATGCAATACATAGATATTGAAAGATTTGAGGGCTTTCACCAAAGCATAGGCCTACTTCTCCATGATGTCATATTTGATCTATGCATCTCTTAATGACTTGCTAAAAAATGAAATAGGCCACTCCAGCCCCTCGACATTCTTCTACAATAAAATGACTTCCATTGTGTTAAAAGAAGCAAAGGAAAAAATTTGAAAATCCTTGGAATAATCAAGACTGATAAGCATTAGTGCCTCATTCAAGGCCTTCTTGATTTGATTGAAGGAATTTCTAGACTCAAGAGTCCATTTTACTTCATTCCCCTTCCTGAGCATGGTTGTAATATGCTTCACCAATTCAACAAAATTTGAAAAAAAAGATTCTCAGAAAATTAATCTTGCCCAGGAAAGACTGAACTTCCTTCCGGTATCAGGGAAGTGACAAGTTTTGGATATCTTCTACTCTGCTTGAATCAATCCTGGGCCCTTCAACTAATACTATGTGCCCCAACAATTTTCCCTCTCGCATGGAAAACAAAGACTTCTTGGGATTTAGGGAGAGACAAAAGCTTTTTCATTTTAGGAAGACCCTTCTCAGATGCTGGAAATGTTCTTTATTAGATCTGGAGAAGATTGTAATGTCATCAAGATAGATGACTAAAAATTTATCCCTTTCTCTAATGAAAGCAATGTCCATGGCTCGTTGGAAGGTTTCTCTTGTGTTAATCAATCCAAAGGGAATTTTGGAATACATGAATGTGCCCCAAGGAGTGGTGAAGGTTGTTTTTTCTCTATCTTCAGGTAGGACAAAGAACTAATTGTAGCCTAAAAATCCATCAATCATGGAAATTTTGGATGCACCTGTCACACTCTGCAATATGTGTTCCATATTTGGCAAAGGGTAATTGTTATTCTTAGAGCTTCTGTTCAGGTTCCCGAAATCAACACATAGCCTGATTTCTCCATTTTTCTTTCTTATTGGGACCAGGTTGGCTACCTACTCCGAATATCTCATAGGGACAATGATTTGGGCATCCAACAACTTCTTTACCTCCCTTTCCATCATAGGCAACAACATAGGATTTACTTGTCTTAATTTTTTCCTAAATGGTTTGGCCTCCTCGTTCAATGGAATCTTATGCTCAATGAAACTTGTGTCATATTTTCTGTGGTCTTCATAGGTCCAGGAAAACACATCAGTGAATTCTCTTAATATCTCAATGTATTCGGCCCTTTTCTCCTTTGACAAGCTTCTTGACAACTTGAAAAATTTGAGATCCTCCTCCGTACCAATATTTCACTCAGCTATATCAACATCCTCATTTGAGGCTTTACCCTTTACTGCCACATCATTTCTATGAAATAGTCTTTCCAAAGGAACTAGTCCCTTTGGGATATGGTTGTTGGGCAACTGGACAATATGATGATTAGCAATTTTTTTTAGAAAAACATCAGCATGAGGATTTATTTCAGAATCAGGATCTTGATCAATGTGTAATGCAAAAAATTTCTTAATAGTCTCTAGGAATATTTTGATCTCAAGATCATCCTCAAAGACTTCCAATGCTTGACATTATCAAGTATAGAGGGTCTATATTTTACTTCTACATCATACCTGAGTTTGGGTGGCAAGGGAACTCTGAAATTACTTGCTGAGACAGCCAGAGAATCAGCCATGACATTCTCTTATCTTGGAATAAATGAAATGTTGAAAACTAAGAAAAAACTGTCAACGAGATCCCAAACTTAATTTCTGTAAATTCTAAGTCGAGGGTGCTTGGCCTGATAAATGTTTATGATATGATGGACAATTAAATCAACATCCCCAAACACTGATAGCTCTTCAATCCCCACATATTTTGCATCCCTCAAACCAAAAACAAGAGCTTCATACTCTTCCACATTATTGGTTGTTTCAAATTCTAACTTGTAGGATAGAGATATGATCTCTTTAACAGGTGAAACAAGGACTACTCCAACACCAACACCTTCTCTAGAAGAATCTCCATCAAAGAACATTTTCCAAACAAAGGTGATCGAAGAAGAATCTTCACAGAGAGTAAGGGACTGTTTTCTGATTTCAAGACGGGGCTCAGGGGCATCAGTGAGCTGCAACAAGATGGATCCTATATCAGTATCAAGTGAAAAAATAGGATGGTTGGTGGGGTTTTCTTCATCGCTAATAATATAGGCCAACTGAGCTTATTTGTACAGTCTTCTATGCTCCCCTCCGAACACAGGAATGGTAGCATATGTGATGTCCATTTGCAAGGTTCCCCCAAGTCATTTTATCCAATATCTTGACAAGAGCATGCCAAAATTGGGGGGAACATCGGCTACCACAATATCTATCACTACACTTTTTATGGGCAACTGAAACAAGGTAACAAAAATATCTTTGATGACCCCAAGACACTGTACCTTTCTCGATTCAAAATAATACAAGTCATGATAAGATTTTGTGATTTCTATTCCCAACTCGTCCATGAAATTTTTGGGCATGAGATTATGAGATGCCCCTGATTCCATCAAACAATTATGCATCACCTTATCATGTATGTTCAGTGATGTGTAGAAGGGAGGGGATGAATCATCTTTTTCTTCTATCAAGCAACCTAAAATGACTGCTGGATTTTCATCTTGAAGGTTTACTGAGTCTGTGGAATAAGATGAAGGCTCAGACTGTAACATCTTAGAGAGAGATATTTTAAAATCCTCATGCTCAACTAACTCTGAAAGGGGTACAGGGATCCTAATCTTTTGAATTTCATGCTCAAAGTTGAAAGAGGAGGGGGGCTTCACAATTTACTTTACTTCTGGGACAGGACCTTTGGCTAATGGTGAGGGATGTTGGCACGAATTTTATCAGACCAGGGTCCTTCTCAGGTTACCAACAAAAGGTACCGTGTAGTCTAGAGCGTTGGCATTTTCATCTCCTCTGAAGAGGAGAAGTCTCACCCGAAGCACTGATAAGACATATAGATAGGGAAGGGTAGGGAGAATACTAAAGAGGATCCATAGAGTAGTCAGAACTCATCCATGTTCTTGCGCAAGAGACAATAACATATCTGAAACATATAAATGCAGGAATCCAACCTACTTACGTTGCGAGAAAACATTCAAATTACGTCAAACCATCAAATAGAACTCATAAACCATAAAGGAAATAATCTAATGCATAAGTAAGCACGTAAAGACACAACATATTTTGAATTTCGGTCCTGCTTCATATTATCTTTAGGATATTTCTCTGATTACAGACTTAGAATTACATAGTAGGGCTCAGTACAGACTCTTGGCTCTTATACCCATGTCACAGATCTCCAATCCTCTAGTTGATAGTTCTAAACCATTACAGACTCAAACATGTATTTTTCCTGACCTACAACAATTATTAACAACTAATCCCAAAATCTGGGCAACTATGACCAACTTGACTCAACTCAACCCAACTGACTAACTCACGATCCAATGAACCAATTATAGAGCGATGAACCAGTGAACAGGCAAACAAAAATAATGACGAAAACCCTTTTACAATTGCGTTCGATCCTATATATAGATGGGTTGTTTCTTCCTTCTCGGTTTGCATGCTTTCTTGTTCTATTGCAACCGTTTGTTGCTTCGCTAGCATTGCACTGGCTTCCACAACTACTTTATGTTATTATTTCTCCCAGCCTCTGATGGATTTTGTGCAACTCGTTCTTAGTCAGAACTTACGTAATTATTTCTCAAAACGAAGGGCCCAATAGGATTTGACTACAATCCTTGACTTGTCCTCGAGTCAAGCTCTTGGTTCTTTCACATCCTCTAGGAGCATCTATTGTTTTCCCTTGTCCGTGTTTTCTTCTTATTTGGACTCTTATGTTTGTGTTGTTTCTTTCTTTATCTCCTCAAACGAAGGGCCCAATTCTAGTACCAACTCTAATGCTCTATGCTTTACTCCTTGAAATCTTTCAAATTTTTCCTTCCATTTATGGGCGAGGAGTGATGCTTCTACAAGGAGCTGTTGGGTCGTCTCTTTACTGTACTCCTTTGGCTTGGCCGCAACCAACAAGTTCCACTCAGAATCGACTGTTGTGTCGACCTAATGAATTTTCATATAGGCAGTTTGAATTACCGGTCGAAAATCACGCATCTCTTTTTTGGCTATGAACTGTGCCTCATAAAGTGTATTTAGTTCATTGTCGGCCTACTAAATTTGGTCAAACTTCTATTGTTGCTCCATGGGGTCCATTGTGACTGCAACTTATTCATTAAGCACTTGGATCTTTTTGCGAACCTCCTCTAAGACCTGATTTCGTCAAGCAATGATGCCTATCCATTCACTGACTTCTCTGAATATTTTGGTGCAGTCCGCTATGTGCTTGTGTAGGTCTTTGTGCATCTATGGGAACAAGGTTGAATCCGTGAGGTCGAGGTTGAGGAGCTTAAATTTATCTACCTTCCCTTTGAGATCTCCCATGATCTCAACCTGGGGGTTGTAGGGCTCATATGGTACTGCTTATTTATTCATGGTGCTTCTGTTTTCTATGGCTCTCGACATTCGCACTTCTGTGACAGGTAAGAGCGAGGGTTACGTCTGCAACTTTTACAATGGTCCTAACTAGTTCACACTGCCAAGTTCGGAGATGGATATGCTCTTTTTAGAAATAGTACATTCTCAGTTGAGTTATGAGAGACTTATATTTGGCTTAACGGGTAAGTTTTAATAGTAATTGCTTCTCATCATGACCGTATGGACGCAATCGGGTGTGAGTTGTCCGACAGGACGGTTTTAATCAAGTAAAATCCTATTGGTGATATTGGTATTTACTTATTTCAATGGAATAGGGACATGGCCTATTTGAGACCTTTCTGTTTGACGAGTGGGAGTCCCAATCCAAACTTCGATGGCATCTTGGCATGACGCGACTTTATGGCTTAACTAGCGTCAGATGAGGTACCAAAATGGAAATAAAGGTTGTGATTTTACTGGGTTTGCGTGGCCTATGACTCATATTGGATTTGGATTTGTGGCCCCTCCAACTATAAAGGTTGTCCTCATCATCTTTAATGTCTATCATTAATGGAGTCTCTTATGCGTCAAGTCCTGTACTATTGGGTTGTCAGTTCTGTATCAACAAACACTTAGAAAAAACAAATGAACTATGTGTTATGGCGTAATACTGCACATGTGGACTTTATTAACTGAACTTACAAAATTTCAGAAACAAAACAAAAATCAAATCTATCTATTGTACAAGATCCTTCGAATTGGAGCGACTATCCTTCTCTCTCCGATTTGAGATAGGTAGGGCTTCATGTGAGCTCCATTCACCCATCCCGTTCATAGCACACCTTCAATTTGTTGGAGTCAGACTGCTCCTAAAGGTCGAATTATGTCAACTATGAAGGGTCCCAACCAGTGCATAGGCATCTTTCCAGGATGCTTCTAGTATCGACTGTCATAGAGTAACACTTTGTCCCCTTGTGTAAATACCTTGGTATTAATGTGTCGGTCATGCCAATATTTTTGTCTTTCCTTTTCCATGGAATTATGGAAGTCTTCTAGAAATCTGGTTTCCTCGAGTTCTTGGAGCTTTTCAAGTCTCTGTGCCATTGATTCCTCTTCTGTCATACATGTGACTTGTGCAATATACAGGCTTGGAGTGATGAACTTTGCAGGTACGACTTCCTCTCTCCCATAGACTAATTGGAATGGTGTTTATTTGTGGAGTTTCTTTGTGGTTGTCCTATAGACCCATAGGACAGCTAGAACTCTATCATCCCAATTCTCCCGGTTTGTGCAACAAAAGTTTGTTAGTCCCTTTTCCAGAATCTTATTGAAAGCTTCAACTATTCTATTGGCATGTGGGTGGTATGAACTGCTCTTGTGATGTTGGATCAGAAATTCTGTTGTAAGTATTGCTATAGTGATGCTAATAAAATGAGCTCCCTAATCGTTGGTTAAGCTTCTGGGACATCCAAACCGGGTAATGATATTCTCAAAAATGAACCTGACAATAGTGTCTGTCGAACAGTCCTATACCACTACAGCTTCTGCCCAATAGGTAAGGTATTAAGTTGCAGTAATGATGTACCTGGCCTTTGAATGTTTGGTTGTGGGGTTGATTGGTCTAATGAATTCAACTGCCCATTTCTCAAATGCCTGTAGAGATCTAACTGGTTGCAGTGGCAGTTTATCTCTTTGTGATGGCTTGCCCGCCCATTAACAAACATCACACGATCAGCTGTATACTTTTGCATCCTTGAATAGTGTGTCCCACCAAAGTCCTTCCTATAGAACTTTATGTTCTATGGCCTTTCCTCTTACGTGGCCTCCTGCTATTCCATTATGGCATTCCTAGAGTATATCTTGCCTTTCATGATCCAGGACGCATCGTTTGAGAATGTTGTCTACTCCTAGTTTATACAATTGTTTGACGATTAGTTGGTACTCTGCTGCTCTGACGACCATATGGCTCTTCTAGGTTGTGGAATATGTTTCAAGATAGGCCCCTGTACTGAGAAAGATTTCTATGTCCTCGAGATATTCCGGTATGGACTCAATCCTGAACAAGTCTACATCTGGGAGCTAGTCATCCACTTCTCCATTACTTTCTCATAAATCTAGCCTAGATAGATGGTCAAGTCCGACGTTGCATCATCCTGGTTTGATGATGACTTCAGAATAAAATTCTTGAAACAACAGCATCCATCTACAAATTCTCCCTTCGAACACAGGTTTATTAACTAAGTATTTCAGTGTGGAATGATCAATGAAAAATTTGAAGTGAGATCCTAACAGATAATGTGTAAATTTATGTAAATCATAAATCATTGCTAAGCCTTCCCTTTCTATTGTTGTGTAGTTTTGTTCTTCTTGCAAAATCTTTTGACTCGCAAAATAGATAGGGTGATCCATAGCCCCATCTATAGGTTGCGTTAGGATAGATCCTAAGGCAATTTCGAAAGCATCTACATGGACGTGAAATTCTTTCTCTTCGTTTGGGAATATCAGAATTGGTGTTGTAATGAGTTTCTCCTTAAGTGTCTCAAATGATTTATCACATTGGGGAGACCATTGGAACGTTTTATCCTTTTTCATAAGGTTTTCCAGTGGCGCAGTAATGTTGGAATATCTTTGAATGAACCTGTGGTAGTAACCTGTGTGTCCTAGTGTAGAGCGCAACTGTTTATCACTCGTAGGTGGTTTCATATTGACAATGACCACAACTTTGGTTGGGTCTACCAATACTCCTTCTCAGTAGACTATGTGGCCCAACATATTTCCATGTGGCACACAGAAGATACACTTTCTGAGATTTAATGAAATTTGCAACTCTCTACATCTGTCAAACATTAGCCTGAGTAGTGCTACATGTTCCTTAAGAAATCTATATATTGTCCAATCATCCATATAAAATTCTATAAACTTGTGAATGAATTCTCTAAAGGTTGCTATCACAATCCTAGAGAAAACTGCAAGGGCATTCTTTAACCTAAATGGCATTACGTTGTATGGAAAAGATCCCCATTCTGTAATGAATGTAGTCTTTATTTTATCTTCTTCGGCAATCCTGACTTGATGATATCCTAAAAATCCATCTGTGAATGAGTATGCTTCCTTCTCCGCAACTTGTTCTAGCACCTCATTGGTAAAGGGTGTTGGGAAAGGGTCATGCACACAGGCAGAGTTGAGGCTTTTGTAGTCTACACAGACTCTAATATCCTCGGTGTCTTTCTTACTTTGAATGACTATCGGGCTGACCCACTCTACTTCTTCTACTGCAAAAATGAGACCTGCTTCTAACATATTATCAATTTCTTTCTTAACCTTTTCTTTTACTCTTGGGTTAAGACGGTATGGTCTATGTATGACATGCTTGGATCCTAGTTTTAACTCAATATTCATTTCTCCCATGACTCCTTTGATTCCCTTTAATTTTGAAAAAGTCTTTGGGAACAAATCCTTGTATTCCCTTAGTAAACTCTGCATTTCTTGACTGGTTTGCTCATCCCAATAATCTCCCACCAAAGCTATTTTGGGTTGCTCTGTAGTCCCTATGTTGAGTTTGTGCATTTTTAATGGGTCATTGTAGGAACTGTCGGTCTGGTTGGGTATGGTGTTTTGGATTTCTCTTCTCCCCTCTATCTCTTTGATGGATAGGTTTCTCATTCCTTCTAATTCATCTAGGCTTTCTGAATATTTGCTAATCTGATAACATTCTATAGGCTTTTCAATCAAGGGTAAGTGGAGTTTAGTTTGAAGTTCTTGGGTATGCTTGCGACACACTACAGAGTTTGATCCCCTATTACTATTGGTTGTAAAACAAAGTTCTTTAATCTTTTGCAAGGCTAGTTCAAGCTCAGGGTACTTACCTGAGAATGATAAGTCTTTGCAAAATTTAGCTACTAGTGTCTGCCAGTTGTTGGCTTGTCTTCTGGTTTCTTCATGTATGAACCAAGCTTTTGTGATTTGGCCTAGAGAATGGGGAAATACCTGAACCCAGAAGTGAGGGGGTATCTCTACAGCCTTCCACTATGTCGCACATTGTTCAATGTGTATTCTAGGATCTGATTCCCCGCTGAATGGTTGCGTGACTTGGAGATCCGTCTACATATGCTGCTCCTTATTCTAGAACCTATACTTGATAGCTTGCTTCGCTTCGTCCCAACTTTTGAGCATGTCTTTATGAGTGGCCCACCATATGGCGGGGTTTTTCTAAAATGCTACCTCTAGTACCGAGATTATTTGATCTTCTCTCACATTCTCTTCCATATTCTGCAAAAAATTGTCTAGATCTGAAGTACCATCGTATATTGGGTGTTCTCTAACTTCGGTCCCAACCCATCTGGTCATTCTAACAGTTGCGCATCTTCTTGAGAATGTTTCATGCGATCCTTGTTGCCAACTATCAAAATCCAGTTTTGAATCTTCATCTGCTGATTGTATACTTATCCAGCATATTGATCCATCAACAGTAGGGTTTATGTAATCATTTCTTGTCCCCACTGTTACAGTGTACAACTGGTCTAGGTCTCCTTCCTCCATATTATTTTTTGTTGGTTCTGTGTACCTGGGTCCTACATATGGATCCAAGGGTTGAACTACCTTGATTCCCTTAGCTTCAAAAGTCATGGTGTATTTCTTTAAATTGATTAATTCATAATTGTCATATGCCTAATCGATGCTAAGTAGTGTAGGGTAGGGGTCCTTGTCTCCCATGATCTCAATGACTTCAAAGTCATCTACTTCTTTTACTCCTACTACATCGATCTCCACTTTCTCCATCCTTCCTATGGGGAAGATACAGTATTGATTTTTCATCCTTAACTGAATTGGGGAATATGTCAGTCTCGGTTTTCCTAAGGCTTCCCAAGTCTTCTTAGGCAAAATGTTAACATCTGACCCTAGGTATAACATGACGTCCTTAATTTCAAAGTCGTCCAACTGGGATACCAGTCGAAATTCTTTCTCGGTTCGTACTTTTCTTCACTGCACTCTATGAGTACTCTTCTAAGGAAGATTATCCCCTATCCTTGCTTCTGAGGGTTCCTAATTCCCCAAGACTAGTTACATCGCATTGCACAACTTTTCTGTTAGTCGATCATTCCCTAGAATGCTAGAGAATAATTGAAACCAAATATCAACTGCATTCTGGGTTGCTCAAACTGTCTTGATATGGCTACAGGGTTTCTGGGTGTAGGTGGTGAAGCAGGGACTTGTGCCATATTAGGGTAAACAGTCGGCTGCGGGGGGTTCTCATGCATTTCATGACTAGGAATATTCTAGAATACTTGTATGGCATATTTAAAGAACAACTTTTTCTTTAGGGGGTCATACCTGTCTCCCTTAGGTGTTTCTTTCTAGATCTGAGGTAGAGTATCAACATCAACTCTTGTCCTCGCTCCTCCTCTAGTAAGGATATTAAGGCTGGGAAATTATCCCTTATAAATCCTCTTGATCTCTGAACTGATAAGGTTAGTTGCTCTTTGTCGTACTTTGTCTTCCCGTTTTTCAATTAGCTTTGGACAGTCTTCCATTGTGTGTTCGTTGGTTCTGCAGTGAGAGCACCATGGCCGCCTTGAATGAGGACAATCTATGTTCAAGTGACCTTTTTCATCACAATTATAACATCTACTTGATCCTCGTCCCCCAGTTCTTCCTCCTCTGAAATCTCCTCCAACTCCACCTCCTCTTCTTCCTGGTCCATGAGGGTTTTCATTCACCTTGAATGTTGTTCGGTCTAATATGTCTGCAAGTGCATCCAATGCTCTACATTGATTAGTAGTATGCATAGTGGATGCACAGAACTCACAGTGTGTTGTTTTTGGTACTATCAAATATTTTTGCGTGATGGGGCACTGTCTTGGCCCATAGCTGTGGATTCGAAAGATTTTACAATATTTCGTTGTTGGTGTTGCTTGGCCTCCTAGAAAAGCATGATATGGGGTAGGGATATGGAATGATGAATTCTTAGACACTTGCACAACTCCTCCCGTGGGTCCTAGTGGGGTTACCATCAGATTTTGAGGAGGTCCCAGTCCCCTCATTCTCTAACATTCGTTTGCTAGATGACCTTCCATATAAGATCCAGTGCACCAAACCTGTGGTCATCCTAGTCTGGGTATCGTCAGCTCCTAAATATTTTCTGTCAGTGTTGATATTTTCCCTTGTAGTTGCGCCATATTCGCATCTACTGGGGGTCGGATTACTCTCAGGCTCCCAGGGTATCCCACCATGGCTTCAATCTTCATCAATTATTCCAAGGCGTATGTTAATGTGGATATCCATTGTTGCATTAGTCGAATCCGAGTCAGAGGAAACAACCCCTGAATGTACCACTCCCTTTGATGTTCTTCTTGTATTAGATGTGCCAACCTCCTATGTAATATTTAAACTTATGGTTGTACTCCCAGGTTGATTCACCTTCCCTCTGTTGGATCTCACACAACTCAGACATAGCTTGTTGTTCTGACTAGGGTAGTTTGAATTCTTCTATATACCTCATTCGTACCTGGCCAAGTGTGAACACTTGACCTTGCATCCCTGGCACTCTTGGTTCAATGATATTCATGTACCATTGGAGAGCAAAACCTCTCAAGGTAGTCTGGAACTCGACCAACTTATTTGCATCTAGGGTTCCTCTGGATCTCTAGATCGCTTCGCATAGAAACCAGTGCTACCCAACGTCTTCGTCTCCTTTACCCCAAAATTATGGGTATCAGGAAATCAAACCTCCCTCATGGATAGCCATCATTGTTCTTGTTGTTTGTATCAATACGAACCCTAACGGTCCTGCTTTTGATCTACCAGGAGATCCCAATATCCTCCCTGTAACCACAACTCTTGGTTGTGACTGACTAACTAATTGTATTGGAACAGGATTAGCATGAGAAGGTAGTATCGAACTTACTGCTTGAAGAAAAGTCACTTGGGGTATGGGTGATTCGAGGCTAGCACCACTAGCTTCAGGGTGATTTTCTTTGATCTGGGGGGTATCGTTAGCTTCCACTGGGACAATCTCTTCGGTTGGATTCCCAATCTCTCCTATTATTAGGGTTGAATATTCTCTTTCTCCTCCACGATTCATGTTAGCTTCCTCCTCTCTTTCCTCTACTCTTTCTCCTTCTCATCCCACTTCCTGGGGACTAATTTATGTCCTCTCTTCTCTCTCGTTTAATATTTGACTGGCCAGTCATTCTTGTCTTCTCATCCTATGCAGTTCTTCCATCTGTCTTTCCTCTAATTCTCTTGCTCCACCTTCTTTTCTCAACTTTTCAGACTGTCTTATGGCTTTCTTGATATTTTCGTGCCACCACTTCTCAAATATGGCAGCTCTCTTCAAGGCTTACTCATCTCTTGAATCCATTTCTTGATGTTTCCCCCCCATTTGTCAAAGAACCCTTCCCCTCTCTCCTGCTATGACTCCCACCCCATCTCACCCTACCCCAAGAGAGGGTGTTTACGCTACCATCTTGGTTGGGGACATAATCAACATCCCTTCCTCCATCAAGAAAACCTTAATCCATAGGGGGATTTCTCTCAACATTCTTCCCCTTGCACCTTTATTGAAAATTTCCTCTTCCCATGAAAAAGACTGGTGGTTCTCAGCTGCAAATTTGATTTTGTATCCCTCTAGCATGGTACTAACCCATAAATCCACATCTCGTGTAACTGGGCAATCTAGCCTCTGGAGTGCTGATAAATTTTTGGTATCCCACGCACATATCTTCTTGTTCCATTGTTGGAGTTATGGATCTTCTTGGAGCCTCTTTATCCAGTGAAAAAATTCTTCTGGGAATTTAAGCCATAAAATCTCATATTGGTCGCTCGATCTTTCTGAGTAAAAGATTGCTTCGCGAGTGTTTTCCAATGATTTTCTCCTCAATTCCACTTCTTTCCATATGAAGGTGTCACAGCTCCTTTCCCACTAGTGATGAATGCTAGATCTATGGATCGGCGACAACATTCTCCCTACATGTTCCCTTTTTACATAGGTCCCAGCAACAGAACCATTGTTTTGGCGCAAATTTAATCAGACCAGGGTCCTTCTCAGGTTACCAACAAAAGGTACCGTGTAGTCTAGAGCGATGAAATTTTCATCTCCTTCGAAGAGAAGAAGTCTCACCCAAAGCGTTGTTGAGATAGATAGATAGGGAAGGGTAGGGAGAAGACCAAAGAGGATCCATAGAGAAGGCATAACTCATCCCCGTTCTTGTACAAGAGAAATTAACAGATCTGAAACATATAAATGTAGGAATCCAACCTACTTATGTTGTGAGAAAACATTCAAATGTTGAACCATCAAATAGAACTCATAAACCATAAAGGAAATATTGTAATGCATAAGTTATCACGTAAAGACACAACATATTTTGAATTTCGGTTCTACTTCATATTATCTTTAGGATCTTTCTCTGATTACAGACTCAGAATTACATAGTAGGGATCAGTATAGACTCTTGGCTCTTATACCCATGTCATAGAGCTCCAATCCTCTAGTTGATAGTTATAATCCATTACAGACTCAGACATGTCTTTTTGCTGACCTACAACAATTATCAACAACTAATCCCAAAATCTGGGTGACTTTGACCAACCTGACTCAACTCAACACAGCTGACTAACTCATGAACCAATGAACCAATTACAAAGTGAAAAACTAGTGAACAGGTGAACAACAATAATAACGACAACCCTTTTACAATTGTGTTCGGTTCTATATATAGTTGGGTTGTGTCTTCCTTCTCGTTTTTCATGCTTTCTTGTTCTGTTGCAACCATTTGTTGCTTCGCTGGCATTACGCTGGCTTCCGTAACTTCTTTCTATTGCTCTTTCTCCCAGCCTCTGATGGAGTTTTCACAACTCATTCTTAGTCAAAACTTCCACAATTCTTTCTCAAAACGAAGTGCCCAACAAGGGATTTTTTTCTTTCTTCTCCTTGCTATTGTTTGTTGTGTCTTTGGTAGGTTTCTCTGCTCTGGAAGGCTTATTAGGGACATTAGACTTCCCTTATTTCTTCTTAGACTTGAGATTATATCTATGGGGACTACTATTTGTCTCCTCCCCATTCCTCAACTCATTTATTTGGCTTTCCATGAGGGACTCCTCCTATGCAGATTGGGTCAAATGGGGGAATGGGGAGGTGTCTCCAAGATAATGGATTTCAATATCAATCTCTTCTTTCTCACCTTCTTCATCAGCAACGAGATTATTTGGAGAGGGCTTTGGATTTTTTTATCATCCCTATCTCTATTTCAGGGCTCTCTTGGAAGTATCTGAGGGGTATTGTTTGGTCTTCTGAAGTTGCCTCTATTTTCAACATTTTGGGCACTCTTATAACTCTGCTTCCGTTAAAATTTCATCTTCTCCATATCTGCAGAAAGAGATTTTACCATCTTGGTCAATTCATCTACTTGAGGATGGGATGCAGAGGAACCTGAGGTTGAATATTCAACTCTCCCTCTTCCTCTGTCTCTATCAGTTTTATTTCTAAGTCTGACAACTTCCAATACATTGGACTCTACTTCCAGGGCCACATCTTGCATATGAGCCAAGGATGTAGCTCTTCTTTCTCTTAACAGGAGGCAAAAATCAGGGTCAAAAGCACTAGCATAAGTAATTTTAGCAAAGGATTTTGTAGGCTTTATCTCAATAGGGATCTTATTGTACATTTTATTGAATATTTTGGAGAAATCAGAGACAGATTCTCCCTCTTTTATCCTTAGGGACCCGAACTCTGTGATATAATACATAAAGTTATTTTTATTCCCCCATTCTCTCAAGAACACATCATCTAAAGCCTCAATCCTAGAAATAGATCCGAGTATCAATCCCATAAACCATTTCCTAGCCTCAGGATCAAGGCTCTGGACAAAGAATCTCATCCAAACATCCTCGTTTTCAATATTTAGATTGTCTGCATAACTGTAGAAGGCAAAAAGGTGCTCTTCGGAAATTATGTCTTCTTCTCCAGTGAACTTGGGCATGTATTTCAGGTAATCTCCAACAGAGAGATCATTCATTGGTTGAGGTAGGATTGAGGCACATATCTTGCGACCACTATGGCATTCATTCTGTTCCTAGGGGGATTAGCCCCTGCCATAGGGAAGAGAGGTGGAGGAGAACTAGGAGGAGATGGAGTTCGAACATGGGATACTGGGGGTGTGTTCCTGGGAAGAAATGGAAACAATAGAGGATCTAATTAAAACGCTATAGGGCTTGGGGGAAAATAGGTTTCCCTCTCTATAAAAGAAACAACTCTAATAGGGGAAGGAGTGGTAAAACCCAGAGATAATAGGGGAAGGAGTGTAAAACCTGGAGTGAGAAAATATTCTGAGGTCCTGTTTCTAAACCATGGCACAACTTCAGGGGAAATAAGAGTGATGAGGCTTTCTCCTTCCAATCCCATACCAGGAGAGGATAAATCAGCAAGAACACTCCCAAAATTTAAGCTTCGAGAAACTCCAACAGATGGTATAAAAGGAAAAGGATAAGAAAATATTGGAGTTTCTAAATGAGGATGGTGAAAATCAGTATAAATACCTGGTTCGACAGCCGAAGTACCTTCTTGAAGGGTTTTTCTCCTTCTGATAATTTTCTCTGGGTCAACTTCAGGTGTTGATAAAGGAAGTTGTGGAGTAGAACTCATGTATCTACCTCTAGAAGCCACAATTGAAATAGTGGAGTCGTAACAATGGAGTTTTCAGGTGCACAGTTGCAATTTTTGATGTACTGAGTTATGATGCACCTTCAGAACCAATAATATTTTTCATTCAATCCTAGGGACAATATTCAATTCATCCCCAAAAACGACGCCATAAATGTTAGCACTATAAGTCACCTCTAGATTGCATCAGAGGTAAGCCCAGTACCCATCAGTTTTTATGTCACAATGAATAAATTTAAGGGGGGTCTAATGGATGAAAACTCGGGATGATATCGATTTAACTCAGAAAACTGGGTTGGTATGCACAGGCAGATGAGGTCTTGATCTAACTTTAGACATTAAGTTGTAATAAGGGTGAGTAGGGGGGAAACCTTAAGGAGAAAATGTAAAGGACTGTTATGGACATCAGGTCTTCTAGTAGCCTAAGGAGGAAAATATTTGAATACAAGATCCTCTTGGATCCAAAACTTCATAAAACTGAAGACGATGTAACAAAACTGCAATCAAACATACATCACAACATTATTACAACAACTCGACTGGATGACCATAGTAGTAAGCTTTTCCTCTTTAGGCTGCTGGAAGATCGGATGTCCATAACAGTCCTTTATATTTTCTCCTTAAGTTCTACCCCCTACTCACCCTTACTACAACTTACTGTCTGAAGTTAGATCAAGACCTCATCTACCTATTCATACTAGCCCAGTTTTCTGAGTTAAAGAGATATCATTTTGAGTTTGCATCCATTAGACCCCCCTTAAATTTATTCATTGTGACATAAAAACTGATGGGTACTAGGCTTACATCTATTGCAATCCAAAGGTGACTTCTAGTGATAACACCATAAAATGTAAAACTCCTCTTTGTTGCGATGGGTCTTGATAAATAATATACATGTATCCCTTCCCATAATTCCTTCTATTCATATAACAATGGTTGTAGGTAGACATCCATATTATTCACTTGTCTTCTACCAGGGACTATAAGAGCCAACATAAGATGTTCATTCTTCATGGAAAACCATGGGGGGATATTGGGATATTGTGTTTTGGAGGGAATATGGGTTGATGCCATCCATGGCTATGCTAAGTAATAGACTTCGTATTTCATCCTTGAATTTTTCGGGCCATGTATCCTCTATATGCTTCATGGCTATTGAATATGTTGGGATTCACATAACTCCTGAATCAGTTATGTGTGATGCATGCTAGACCTGCAACATAGTTAATTCTTTGCAATGAAAGAGCCTTTGAATCCTTGGGATTATAGGCATGTGCCTCAATATCTTATGAGGAGGACCATGTGATTTACAATTTTTATTTGATATATGGTACCTATCATGCCCAAATTTCACGCATATCTCTTTTTCTTCATATTCTCCTCTATATAGAATACAATCATTTAGACATGCATGATATGATATGTACTCAACACCCAACATTTTCAACATTTTATTTTCCTCTTCACAGCTATTGGGCAAGATATTATCACTCGGAAGAACCTTATCTTTGAGTAACCTTTAGTTAGTAGGCAATAGAAATGTACAATGTCACTTAACGTTCATAAAATCAGCCATTTTTAATATTGATTATGTAATACGATTTCTCAAAATATAAGGGACTTGATGGTCAGTTACCTCAATATTTCCGAGAAACATGTGTTTGACATGCCAAAATTTTCTTTCAAGTTGTATAGTAACACTGTTGTCTCCAGTTGGGTAGAATTTGACCAGTTAGGTCCAAAGAGAGGGGTGGTGGAAGTAGATTTCAGGATTTCGAAAAATGTATCAATGATATGAGAATCATCCCCTAGATCATCATTCTCGAATGCATCTAACAACATTGTCTCCATGTTTGTCATATCATGTAAATAATCATCCATACCAACCTCTATTTGATTGAATCTATTTCCAACTTGTGAAGAACTACCATTGTTGTAGTCATTCCTAATTGGTGAATATGGATGTAGTGGGAATTGAATAGGTC
>JZKD02S0984483.1:475017-498262 GCA_000966675.3 Picea glauca
ATAGACACTAAAATTTGAAAATGCTCTTAAATGCACTCAGAAGTAAACATCATAACTGGGAACTTTAAGAAAGGACTCAGAAGCTAACATTAAGTCTTATAATTTGTACAGTTTATAGTAGTTCAAACTAAATTGTCAATCGAAAAGTAAAAATTGAAAGGCCCCATGATATACATACATAGAGAATGTATCATTAACTAAGTATTTTTCTCGTGGGAAAATATATAATTTAGTAACATCTCCATATGTTCCAATTTTTTCGAGTTACTTTGGTGCATGCTTTTGCAAACTCATATCACTGTGAAACTATTTGGCAATATGTAATAATAAAATTACAGAATTACAAAGCGGTTGTGTGATGTACCATGAAATGGAATTGTACCTACTCTGTGCTATGAAATTCGCAAAAAGAAAAAGGATATGGAAGTGGTACCATTTCCTTGTCATCATCTGAGTCACCATCTTTTATATGTAGAATGTATTGCAACCCTACCTTTTTGGCAAATGTAATAGCAGTCCCAAGGGTTTCAATTGGATACATGTCTTTATTTTCATCAAATTGTCTTATTGTTGTGTTTGGTATGAAATTGTATTCGGTGCAGGTCATTGGCACTATTTCTACAAGACTAGAGTCATCTAGGGAGATAATACGATTGTAATCACCATGATCGTATATAGTGTTTGGTAGTATTTTAAAGTTTGTAATGGTTATTCCATTACCAGGCATGATCTTTTCCTCGTGTTTCTCAATAAGGTGTGCAGGGGGCAGTCAGTGTGACTATCATGAGTCCCTTGGTGTCAGTCAAATCATCACGTAGTATGTTGTGTGTCCTATTTTCTTTGTCCAAGTAGGTGCTATACAAAACCATTATGTCTCCAATGAATAGCTGGCCCATTCAGAGGATGTTCAAGCCCTCTACTAATACTATATTTGGTGATGTCATTCTCGGCCTGTTGAAAATTTTTGAACATAAGAAGTGATACGAAGGACACTTTGTCTACAATTTTTTTCCAAAGGTGTAGTATTAGCTTCACAATTTGAATGAATTGCATTGGCTAGAGTTTAATAGGAACACCTTTTAGATGGTGCATGTTGCACTATGTCGGCTGCTTCACTTGGGCATGCCAATAGTTACTCTGAATTGAAAACAATGGTAGTATATGACATTAGAGTATTTACCATGGCATATAAAAATAAGTAAGTGTAAATATCTATTTCCTAAATGTAATAGGGACATAGTTTATGAATAGTTACGCGTGTGCTTGTGATGTTTGGGATGATTCGTTGCTAACACTTCCTTCACTTATCCAACTTTTCCTTTTCCTGACAAAAACATGTGTAAATTGAGTATGTGAAAAGAAAAAATGTACTTTATATTGTATGTTTCTCTAACATTTTTTTTGTCGTTAAACAATGTCAAATAAGGCATATGTATTGTATGGGTTTCATATTGATTATTGACATACCTTTTGAAACATTGTTCTTGAGTTTCCTCATATACGGTACTTAGGACCTCATTCTCTTGCACATTTGGTCTAATTGTTTCAATGCTAGTACTATACAAAATACAATGGGCATGAAAATAAGGTATTATGTAGGGACAATATGCAAGATTGACATATGATAAAAGAGATCAAAGTAATAGAGTAAAAGATAAAGGTAGAAGCATGCACCTTTTTATTTCTTGTTCCATGGTTGTGTTTGTATATAGTTTTTTTGTGCCAAAATCTATTACAAACCAAAGTTTCTTTGGAAGTTGGTTGAAACCATGTATCTGACAAGAATGCAGAAGTTACTTGTGTACTTTACAAGTGGAATACATGCCATATTTTTCTGATCCATTGGAAAGAGAAGGGGGATTTGTATATATGTAAAAAAAACTATGCAACTATGTTCAAATATGTGAATGTGTAATATGTTTAATATGTATTTCATAATTCTAGTAGAAGACAAATTGTATCATGGTCAATCCAATATTCATTTAAGAAAAAGAGTTCGGATTGTACATTGGGCACATTTGACCATACATGGTCAATGAGTGTTTTTTGTACATAGTTTACCTTGTCCAATAGAAGGTGGATATTGTAACTAGACATGTAGTTTTCTAATTTTCTTGTCTTGTCATTGCTCTGTAACATGTTTATATTGAAGTCTCCTAGAATGATAATGATTTCGTTCAAATGTAAATGTTACAATGCTTTAGCAATGGATTTTAGCATGTTGGTCAAAGTTGCATGCAATGCAACATAGATATTCAATATTGTAATTTGTGATTCATGATCTATTACCTTTGGGAGAACTACCTCAACCTTTTTTTCTTCAAAATGCATATGTTCCAAAATGGGTATATATTTTTTACTAGTATCATCGCTCCATGTTTAATGCAATTTGATATGCAATTGAAGTTTTCAAATTGTTCATTTTCCATGCACAATTTCATGAATGTTTCTTTCAAGCAAAAAATATCAGATTGCATTATGTCATAGTCATTGAGAATATTGTTAATATGTGCATTTAGGGTGGGCGTGTTTAGTGACAAAATTGAAATGGATGGTTTTGACTGTATGTATTATGAATCATATTCTAGAGTCCATTTTGCAGTACTCTGAAGGCGTTGCATCTTAATGTTGACTTTTTGCTTCACCTTGAAGTTGTCCTTTGCGAGAGGATTAAGAAAATACAACAACTATATGTTTCTTACACATGACAAAGTAGTGCATACTAATTCATGTATCCGTATTCCAGTGGGTCATAAAACAACATTGTCAAGTGTTAAACCTTGTGACCTGTGTATTGTACGTCCAAATGCAAGTTGGATTGGAAATTGTTTTCGGATCTTTACTTGAATTGTATTTGTTGTCATTGATGTCGGTTTTTCTGTACGTAGTATAGGTGTCTAGTCGTGTGGGGTGTCTACATTGTATAGGAAATCTAACTTGTTAACTTGTCGATGTCCAATGAGCGAAAAACGTTTTTCAGAGTCAATGTGTTTGTTGTATTTCACGAACCGTATTACATTTGGTTTTTTCTTTTTCGATATGTGTGTGCAATTTTTCTCGTAATTAGATACAAATTCTGCAAGGAATATTTGTTTGAGATAAGTTGGATGCTTAATGTAGTAGTCAATAATGGAATGGAACATCACATCATATGAATTATCAAGTTCTTGTTTTAGTAGGAACAACGGCTTAAGAATGAATGTACGCTCACTAGGCGGAGACGTGTTTATGAAGATACATTCCCTTGAGTTGGAGCTCAATGGCAGGGAAAATGCAATATGAACCTCCTATTGAGATGACATTTTTTGAATATTAAGGAATTTATTTCCAAGTGTACATATCATTTTCAAAGCATTGATTCGACTTCTCTCATGTTCTTCACGTATTCTCCTAAATGTAGATGTCATAGATTTGTCAACTTTTGTCATGTATGAGGCACAATATGATGTTGCAACATATCCGTCGAGGACATATTGCACATATTCGGCATGTCCTTCACAAAATTGTTGTTCCAATTATGTGATGGTTTTCGTTTTAGGAAAATTGTTGGTTTCTTTAGTGTAGATTGTAATAATTGAATGTACTCATCTTGTGTTATCTTTATTTCCATCAAGAAGTCATTGAAGATGATGAACTTGTCAAAGTAGTTTCTCTCTAGAAATGTGAGAAGGGATTTTGATTTCTCAATGAGAACGTTGTTGACTGAAGTAATTGGTTCAATGAATTTCATCGTTTTCATTGGTGGCATAGGAAAGTTGTATCTATAGTGCGAGTTTGTGCATTTTTTACAGCTTTGTGTATGGTAGTACCTATGGACTTTGTTGAATTCTAGATCCAAATGATATATGTCATAGATAATGTAATGTTCCAAAAAATTCTTGATTTTCATGTTACTGTCCTTTCCGTATATTGGAGCATTTTCTATACACAGAAGACCATGTTCATGTTCACTTCCCCTATTTTGAAACTATGTTATAAAGTAGTGGTCTAAAATTTTTCCAAAGAACATTTCATCATGGCATATCATTTTTTTAAGGAACTGGTTTTATGTCTATAGTAACGAGTACATGTGACTGGTTCTTTCCTTATGCGGTAGTAAACATCATTGACTTCCAATGTATCAGTTTTCTTTCTCTTCTTTCTATTCATGTCTAGTTCATTTAGTGTAGCTACAAATGGATTCCATTGATGTTCTTGATCTAGGTGGATATTGATGTCCAGTTGTGTCTTCCAACTAGCTCACATACAACTTTCATCTTGGTAGTTACAATTTTCATGTTAGCAGTTTTTTTCTAGATTTTCGAGTCGGGTACATTTTGGGATACCATTAACCATTATCTTAGATCGAGATTGTCGGTTCCTCAACACTTTTTTTTTGATCCTCTGGTTATTGTTGGACACCAAGATCACCAAATCCACATCCTTCCACCTCCATACGAATGGCCAACCCGAGGTCATAAACTAAATGATCGTGCATATCCTATGCATGTACAATTCCAAGAACCCCCGCACATGGGATGAGAGTCTTCCCTATGTTCAACATAGCTACAACAGATCCATACAGAGCTCAACCAACCACATCCCATTTCAAGTGGGGTTGGGATTTCAACCATTGGGCCCCATGGATGTTTCACTACCCCTTGTGGCCACTGAGGAAGACTCATCCCATGCTCAAATTGAGGCTGAAAAAGCCACCCGGTTCATTGAGCGAATCTGGTAGATCCACCAATAGGTTCAGTTTATTTTACAAAAGTCTAATTCCAAGTACACATAGAACCATTATCAACACCAGGTGCCACACAAGTTTCAGGTGGGAGACAAAGTTTGGTTAGACTTGTAGAAAGAAATCCTTATAGGGCCCCATCAGAATCTTTGTCCACTCTGCTATGGACCTTACACCATCACGAAGGTCGTGGGAGACAATGATTTTGAGCTCAAAATTCTCCCTTTCCTTGGCTTGCACCTAGTATTTAACGTGGACCTCCTTTGACCATCTTTTCCATCATTATTGGACACCTATGAGATAACAAAGCAATTGACGCCAACATAGATCAACCATGACCTCATAGAATAGGAATCCACTGATGAGATCATGGACACACATGTCAATGGAACTCTCCAACAGACGATTCATATTTATTGGGTTGTCAAGGTAGGGAAACTCTTGCACCAAGGCAAGTGGCTCACTTGGGGCCAAATTCAGTAGAAGTTTCCTCATCTGATGGGGGAACTAAATGCAATAGAGACCATTTCTTTCTAAGGAGGTAGGATGAGCAAAATGAAATGAACACATATTATTATTATTATTAACAAAGAGACACAATGCACAATAACATAGATACAGTAAAATTAACTTCTATTCAATAAAGAAATATGTTGAAACTGTAAAGTGCAGACTAAAAACAAGTTTGCTAGAATGGTGGAGACTTATCTCTCATAAGACATGTGACGACTGTTCTCATTCGAAATAAGATGATTACAATGAGGCTCCAAAATATTTTTTACATCAAACATGAATCCCAAAACCCTAGACATCCAAAAACCTAACCCTAGGAGATGAAGCGTCCAAAGTCATGTGGGCCCTGTTGGGGTAAGTTGGTACATCAACTTCTCGGGGTCATAACTTTTGCATATGATCTTCGTTTGGGGCGCTTGATGCCTCGCCATAAAGGTCAATCTGAGAAGTAAAAATTACATTAGGGGTTATGGTACACCATTGACAACCCATCCTCTACAAAAAAAATTTCCAAAAAAACATTATTTAGGGCCTAAAAACGACCCTGAATGTTTGGGACTAAAAAATCTAGAAAAAACTTCCAAGATGAAAAATGTAACTACCATGATGAAATTTGTATGTGAGCTAGCTGGAATAGGTGGGTGTCCATCGATATCCACCTGGGTCAATTCTTCACTTATAAATGTGACAAAAAAGGATTGGGGCCCCAATTTTCGAATCATTGCAAATAGGGTTTTCTTGATTTGTTGTAAGTGATCAGGAGAGACCTAAATGTTTTTGAAATCTATATATCCAATATCATATTTCAAAATTTTCTCTAAGTTTTCTTTGTACTTGAATTATTTTTCTAATATATTCCTTCCACACAGCTGAGCTTTTCTTATTCACACCTAGAAGCAAGAGAACACTTTCTCAATTATTATTCGCATTGTCTTGAAAAACAGATTTGGTGTGTGACATGAGAAATCATCCCTTGCTTGTACCAATTCCCATTTCACTATTTTTTGGTAGCTAAAATGTTTTGTAATGTCATCATCACATGGGTCTCCATAGAAAAGTGTTGGGAATTTCATCTCTTCTGCATATTTGTCCTTGAAAATTCCAAGTTGACGTTGGACTTCAGCAGGTGGGAGTTTGATGATCTTTTCCTCCAAGTCATGAATGTGTTGCGATTTTTTGATTCCATGGATCAACGTCTCTGTAGGTTTTTCATTTCTTGATTCACCATCGATATCAATTTCAGTACCAGTATCTACATTTTGTGTGGAGTTTCCAGTATATTCTTGAAGAACATGATTCCATTACTCATTTATATAGATGTTTTCAGCCTTATACAGACTCCTAGAACACAATTCTTTCAATTCTCTCATCACACTGTTGACACATACTCTACCTATCTGGTAAACATTCTTGTATTGCAAACGTCACTTCAACAAAACAACTATTGTGAGGGTTTCATCCATGGATTTCGGTAATGAATTTTTCACAACATCCATATGGACAAACACATTGATTATTGATCATGTTAAGACCATTATGGATCATTTATAACCCCATGGTCTGATCTGTGAAAATGAAAATTGCATTGACACAAGCCTTTCTTCTAGTTCTAAAAGTGTACTTATAACTGGTAGTGGTGTTTTATGTCTCATTTGGTCTGGTGTTGAAAAATGTGGCACTTTTCATTTTGGAGCAAACTTTTGCACGATATGCATATTTTTTTATTGGAGAACATTCTTTCATTCAATGTCAAGATGACATATTCTTTTTCCAAGTTGTGGGTGAAACATTTTATGCTATTTTAAAAATAAAGTTCCTCACAAATTGCACATGTGATCCTAGGGGTTTATTCAATTTGTTCCATATAGATGTTCTTTGCATCTTTCTTTTGTAAATGGGAATGCCCAATGAGTGTTTTCTCTTTATCACTCTATGCATTGCAAAGTGATTGATTTAATCTATGGAAGCTTATGTTTGGACTCTTATCATAATGATGCCCAACAGTGGATATGTGATCGATATTGTCTTTCACATATTTTATTTTTCAATTGGAGGTAAGTGAGTTTACACCTATCAACTAGAAAAGGTTCTGCTTTGTGGAAGGGCATGTGGAGGCTAGCACGATTATTTGTTGGGACCAATATATGTGTACAATGTGAAAGGTGAGGAGTTTGTTGGGCTTCTGCACTGAGCATATGTTTCTTGTCTTCAGTAGGGACCATGTCAGTGAGGCTGTGTTTTTCATGTATGGTTTTTTTCAGATGGTGGGAAGTAAGCTTACGCTTATTACTAGGGATTTCTAGTGTGTATGTAACTGTATGGAAATTGATTCCATCCACCATGTTTGGTCTTATTGCAAATTGGCTATACTAGAAAGTGCATTCCAGGTCGCAACGTTTTCTTACCAATGTTTCATACTAGATGTGGGTCGTATTTGTTTCAAATGATATCAAATCAATTGTTTTATCACAATTCAAATGAGTAGTGTAGTAGGTCACAATGTTATTTGCAAGGGATGACCAAACTTAGATATTTACTTGGAATAAGATTGAAACCCACTGCAAAAAAAAATGGCCCACCTTCTATATTCCCATCCTCATATGGCATTGACATGTTTATTAGATATTCTTACCAAATCCCAAGTGTTGTTATGCTTCGTATGACATCATGTGTTAGGTGTCGATGCACGTAGTGGAGGGAATTATGATTCCCAAATATAAGTGTGTTGTAGAAGGATTGAATAATGTACAGTCTAAGTTATTGTACATCGAACTCTGTCGCAACCAAGTATCAAAGTGTAATGAAGAGACTCTCATCACAACTAGATGAACTAGTTTTTGGTATGTCCAAACCACGAGAATGTATGTCATGCATAATGCATTTTGAATGGAAATGAAGGTCTTTTCACATTATGGAAAAGTATAAATTAGATCTTCTAAAATTTCATATGGAAGATTTTTTATAGAGAAATTGTTTGTAATGACCATTAAGAGGATTAGTGGCATGGAACAAGATGCAATACAGATATCTATTTGCATTTCTATTGAATAGAAAGTACCTTCTCTTCCTCGTTAGTGACCAAATTGCAATTGATATATTTATCTAGTTGGCTAGCCATCATATGCAAAATGTACCCTGCCACATCCCCCTTTGTATCCCCCCACAACCCCCTCTCATTTTTCAGCTTTGTTTTCATATGTGGATAACCACATCTTTGAAAGATATGTACAACATCACAAATTCCATTCAATTGATACATAAAATCAAATGCCAATTCGCATTGGAATGACTCTAATGCATCAACATTGCCATTGTGCAAGCATCACATGAAGTGATATATCAATCCATGGCACAATTCTACTAAAGAATAACATAAATGAAATAGAACTTAAAATGCATCAAACAAGCACTCCCCCACTATGTATGAAAATGAAACTAATCTAAAAAGAATGTTGTTACTTAGTACTTGGTCAATGTTGGCATCTACAGTGGAGCATGTGTTCATTTGGTATCTTTCAACATAAACTATTTATGTCATCTTCTAATTTGTGTGTTTGAAGTTGTTTCTAAGTAATTTCTAGGATATTATGCAAGAAGGAATGAAAGAACAATGAAAACGAAACAATTCATACCTGTTTTTTCCCTTTCTTGGTTGCTCTGTATTTTTCGTACTCAACTTAAACATTTTGTAGTGACAATAATCTGTTCCTGGAGAGAAAAACATCAACAAGCATGTAAGTACATCAGATACACAGTACAAAATAAACAATATTATAGTTGAATTTATTATTATCTAGGAAGATATAGGAGGACGATGCTAGCTACAAGAAGACCATATATATGACAGAAATAGTTATCGAATATGCATAACTACATTACAGACCATAGATGAATGTGAAGTACATAATAAATGAATAGATAAATTTTAAACCCAAGGTTCCCTTCTACACAAAGAAATGTAGTACTTGAGACCAATATGATTTAAAAATGGGAAACATAAGAAACAAACATTCAAAGAAACAAATTATGATTACATTCTGCCTATAAATCCTTGAATGTACAATCCAATGTGACAATATTACATCAAATTTATTTTTATCTAGGAATATAGAGGAGGACAATGGTAGCTGCAAGAAGACCATATATATGACAAAAACAATGATTGAATATGCATAACCATAGTGCATACCATGGATGAAGGTGAAATAATGAAGAAATTAATAGAGTGATTTTAAACCCAAGGTTGCATGGATGAGAGAGAATAGAAATACTCATTTTTATTATGTTGCATTGCATAAGGTCAAATATGAGAATGGATAAACAATATTGAATGGAATAGATATTGTGAATAGAATCTGGTCAATAGGGGGGAGAAACCACACTTCCCTCCTATGAAATTGTTCTATTGAAGTGATGCAATAGGTGATTCGTGGGAAATATTGACAAGCATATACTTGGAACTGAAAATCTTGGAGAAGCTTAGAAAAACAACAACATGAGAGACTTGGAAAAGACTGGAAAATGAGGGAGTAAGCACTAATATTTGCAAGATTGATAGATTAGATAGATTATCCCTGCTATAAATCAACGCTTGACATCCCCCTTCAAGTTCTCTGTGGAGGTCCATGGGATTCATTTTTGAACATGTGTACAATCCCACTTGAAGTTCTATATGGAGGTTCTTAATTAGGTTTCACTCTCCAAACATTTGTGGAATATGTGTGGAATATGTGTTATATACAGAAGCTTGTGAACATTGGCCTCTTCATGGCCAAACACATCGACGAAGCCTACTGGAATCCAAAGAAGTGTGAGGATGACTGAGATTGATTAGGAAGACAAATAAAATACATGTTTCCTGCATCTCCAATTGATACAAATGTTATATGCTTCCTTTTGTTTTTTAAAATTAAGCATGATTTTTATAGAACCTGGGTCTTTGTACTTTGAACATGGGTTCACTCCAAAAAACAATAACCAGGTCTTTCTTGAATTATTCAATTTCATATAAGGGGAGTATTAATATGGAATCAAATCCCATAAATAAGCCATTGCCTTCACAAGCCAAAGACAACCCAACCACGAGCCCAAGAATCCTACAAGGAAAGTGTGAATGCCAAATGAAATATAAGAATATGAGGGAAATGTGGGTCCATTTTCTTCAATATGGTAACAACAGATTATACCTCAAAATATACAGAGGCTCAAAAAAATCCTAGAGGTGCTTGCCAATTCAAAAAGTAGTTCAAAAGTTCCAAGATAGAAAAATATGTCAGTTGTTCCAATTGAAACAATGGTATTGTCTCATGTCTACAATCACCTTTAATAACAATTTGAAAATCATATGAGAATATTACAATATTTCTTCTTGTGCACATGCTCTTCAAAATATGACTAAATTTCATTATTTTACAGAAACTCAATTGGAAACAATGATGTAAAATTGAAAATGCATTATACATTTGAGAAACAAGCCAAATTCTCTAATAAAGGGTGTAGACTATGTTAGCTACCCTACAAGATCTTTATAAATTGAACATAGTCATATTGATAACCTATTTTTCCCCTCGAGAACCCTAGTCGAAACAAATAGTGGGCTATATAAGAAAAGGCTAGGGGAAAATTTGATATATGCCAATTTACAACCCACACAAGAACTCAAGAGCATGGAGGATTATTTAAACATACAAAAGAGTGGATCCTAATATGTATATATTGAATCCCATAGTTCCATTCAAGCTTAGAAGTAGTGGTGAAAAGTTATAGACTCGAGGAGTGAAATGCATTCTCAACCTATTTGCTAAAAATAACTCAAGAGAGATTTGTATTCTCCCTTGTAACAATATTCTCTCAACCTTCTATTCCCCCCCACCCTTTAGCACCAATTCAGTTTGTGTAAGTTTAAATCTTGTTGGTGTCTCCTTCCCCATCGTTTGTTCTATTATGTGTTTTATTTTTTACATTTTCATTGTTTTTTTCCTTGAAAAAACCAATCATAACTTCTATTTGAAGATGAACAGAGATTACATACTACATATGATTTGTAGATTTTCAATAATAACCAAAGATATTATATCTCTTGACCTAGAAAAAAATGACCTCTATCAACCTCTTACAAAGTCGCCATGTTAATATTTACATCGCCTTACGAAACACATAGAAGGAACCTGTCCTTGTCATAAAAACTGGAATCACAATTGTACATAAAATATTTTCAAGTTTATATCATGCCACTTGGCTGCTCCATAGATCGAACTGTACAAAATAGCCGAAAAAATAACTAAAATGAGATAATAATTCAGGAAAGTAATAAGACCAAAGACTAATAAAGGTCTACTTCAATAGGTAATAGAGAATAACATAGAAAAAGAAACAAAAATGAAGATTTCATCCTAGGATAAGATTCCATAGACCGAGAACCTTGATTCAAAAATATTTTCTACATCTATTGACTCTTTAATCATCCAAGTGTCAAAAAACAATATGAGCCCTTCTTTCAAAAGGGAATAAACCTTAAAATTGAGCTTTTTGTACACATGGAAGAAAGAGATTGAATTAAAAACAGATGCCATTATGTTCACTTCATCAAATATTGGACTTGGAAGTAGATTATGGATCATATTCCTTCCATTCATTCAATTAATTACTATCGAGGAGTCCCAAAAAACTTGAAATTTTTGCACACCTTTTTCCAGTTGACAGTTTTATAAGCAATTTCAAGGCTAATCATTCAACATAATTATTTGTTCCCCCTCCCAAACATGCCTTAAACATTATGACACGTGATTTAGTGAAAAATATTATTCCCCCAACACCACACACAAGTGGAGTGCCTTGAATGGCACCATCAAAGTATTCTCAGGGTCTTGTCTTGTCAATTGACTCATCCACTAATAGCCTCAGTTTTTTAACAACATAATGAACCTTGTAACTATTAAAAATGGTTCTTATTATTAAGAATATTGATTGTCAATTGACTCATCCACTAATAGCCTCAGTTTTTTAACAACATAATGAACCTTGTAAATATTAAAAATGGTTCTTATTATTAAGAATATTGAAAATGAGGTATGAATCTATTGTCAAAAATATCAACATTTTTAGCAAGCTAGATACTCTAGGCCACTATCAAAGGAAGTGCCTTGTAGTCTTTTAGTTATTGTTTTTTCTACCAACATATGAAGTAATATGCAATGGAATTCCCTTTCCAACCTTTTCTAATAGCTATTAGATTATCCAATTTTTCCCAAACCTCATAGGTATAGGGACAAGTTATCAACAGATGACTTATAGTATCCATATTCTCATTGCATATAGTGCATTTGCTTGGCTCTTGAGGATTCCTTTTATGGAGAATCTCCCAAGTGAAGGATTTATTAATTATGGCCAACCACATAAAAATATTAGCTTTTAGTGGATATCTGATCCTCTACAGTGGCTTCCACCACCATTGGGCCTCCTCTTGATTATCATGAGAAAACATTGCATTACACCCCAACTTAGGAGTATAGTCTCCTAATGTTGGGTTCTTATATAAAACCAAATCATCCTTTGCATATTTGATGTGCACATGAAATACCTTTAGTTTAGAAATATATACCTCCCATTGCTCTCCTTGTTAGCATTATAACCCAATAATGGTTACAAATTTCCATTCTTGTTTCCATATTGTGGTTAGGTCTGGATAATTTCCATGAACCAGTGTACAAATCCCGCCTTTGTTGAAACACAATGATCAGATGATAATATAGTTTGTATTATTCCCCACGTTGTAACCATGGGTCAGATCCTACCCTAACATTTTCATCATTTCCCACCCATCACACCAACTAGTTCTTTATCAAAGGGAAGGATAACACAATTTATTTCCATATTATAGACATACTATGAATATTCTTCATTAGGATTCTAATCCACTCTTCCATCGAATAAGGATCTATATATTGTTGAATGATAACTTGATTCCAAAACCCATGTGTTGATATAAGTTTACATATGCTCTTGGAATCCAAGGCCTTTCCAGAATTGTGGGTGTTATTAATGCCCCAACACTTGAAGTCCTTGGTTTTAGCTATGGCTTGGCACCAAACTAAAGGGATCCCATATTTTTCCTTCTTCCCAAACCAAAGAAGCCTAAAATATTTCTCCCAACTTTTTCTAGGACCCCATTAGGGATCTAATCCAAAGAGTGCCAATAAATAGGAATTGCTTCCAAAACAATTTTTACTAGATTTAGTCTCCTACCTTTGGATAACCATCTATTACACCATAAAGATATGGTATTTTCTACCTTCCCTATGAGCCATATCCAATGATCAATCCCATAATCATTAGGTTTTAAAAAGAAACCTAAGTATTTAAACCCTACTTGAATATCAGTTTTGAACATCAGTTTAATAGAAGTTAGAATGCATGTGGAATCCCACCAGATTGCATAAAGATAAAAAAAAATTAACTCTTCTAGTATGCATGCAGTTTTAGAACAAGCATACTAAGAAGCGAAAAATCAAAAAAATTATATCCCTCGGAAAACAAGTTTTTATTCCTTAGAAATTTAACATGGTCTCTTCATTGTTGTCGGTTACTTGTCAATTATAGAGGATGAAATTATGTTCCAAAAAGAAACGATGATGATGATACAAGTATGTTTAACACTTTTGTTTCAAAGTCATGGGCTCGACAACTAGGCTTTGGTGTGTCAAAATATTCTCTGGGTTGGGAAACGTTATTCTCGACTATCGTTGATAACTCATGAACAATCATTTATAATTTCAATTGAAAAGGTTGAAGAAACTAGAGGAACCTATAGCGAAAGTGGACGTAATACCCTACCCGAACTAAATTTCTCAGCAATATCCACAAATATTTATAGTTTGATATGTAACAAGTATATCTATAAACAACAATTTTGTTATAAAATTCATGAACTTGTGTCACCTGTAGGATGCATTCTCTAGTGTTTTTTCATCCTCATTAGACAAAGATATGAAAGGGGACATTCCTTTTTTCTTGGTGGATGTTTCCATCCTTGCAAAGGTGGGGAATGTTACCTATTTCCACAAACCATTTCTTGGGAAAATAGGGAGATCGAGGGATGTCTCCACCATTGATGCAGGAGCATCACTACCTAAGTAGGAGAGTGGAAGACAGCTAAGCGCACTAGCACACATATTTTGAAACATTTTGAATTTCAAAAGATATATGTATTAATGTAACATCTGACAAACTTTTTGAGTTATAAATGTCTTTAAATGTTCGAAGGTTGAGCCATCATGAAAAGTTGATGAGGGGAATGTATCTATTTTATAAATCAGATCACAGTACAGATCTGGAGCTTTCTCTCTCATCTGTCTGATGGAATATTTATTGTAATAGGTATTAAGTAGTTGATAGCATTTAATTTTGATTAGATAGAGTAGAAGTAGTTGGAGGGAATGCTCGCAGAGTACCTCTTTGTATAAAGCCTTGTATTATTTCCCAGAAAAAGGGTTGTTGTCAATTGTTGTTGTTGATGATCACTATTTTTGCGGATAGAGGAGAACCGAGCAACAATTGAATCTATCTTGTATAGGTTAATGAGTAGTGAAGAACAATGTATGAATGTATACAAGTTGTAGTTGAATGAATATAACAGAGATATATTGTCACAAATGTGTGTTGGGTATGTGTCTATCTGAATGAATGGTAGAGTTTCTGTTATTTTCTATTTCTCTGTTATTTCTGTTCTTGAATTCATGACTACATTTACTTTGTTGAATGTATGAGTCATTGTGAGGGGTAGACAAGTTTCAATTGTTTGTCTTCAGTGAACGAGCACAAGATGTGCATCGACGTCCGCAAGTAGTGCGTGATTGAATCTAGTTCGACTCAAAAGCTTAGAAGAGATAGTGAACCCTCAAGTTTGCAAGGAGTGAATTAATGTCCGCAAGGAGTGGATGAATGAGTTTTCATACTTGAAATCTTAGGAGGGATAACCTGATATCAGTCACGAGAGACAAAAAGTGGCTGGAGGAAAATCACAAGGAGCAAGAAACCATCCACAAGGAGAAGTTAAGTTGTGTGTGAAAGTCTGTTGCAAGGTGTGCACAGACCAAGAATTTGAATAAGTGTTGAAGATATTCTTAGAGGGAGTCGAGGGAGTGAAGCTCAGGAGATTAGCAGTGGAAGTGATTCGATATTTCATAGTTGACAAGTTTGGAACTTGACGAAGAATAATCGCGAAGTCTGAAGTTGCTATTCAATCCTAACCATTGATCATGGAGGGGTATGTGGCGATGGACCAAGGAGTTCAAGAATCAGAAGTTTGGAGGTCATGGACAGAAGGCTTAGAATTTGCGAAGTCGCGAAACCCGAACCCTTGTGGGCCGATGAATATAAGGTGATGCATGTTGGGATATTAGAACCTCGAAGTAAGGCATTTCGAGAGAATCTAAGGGACGGATTCGGGATATCCCTGAATTCCAAACTGCGAAGAGGTATACACGTGGTCATAGCCATGGTCACTTGCAGAGGAGACTTGTGTGTGTGGGTAGAGTTATTTTAGGTGCCCGTAGGGACCCAAGGAGTCACTCTGACTCATTTGTTTCAAATGATCCAAGATCGAGAGGTCACCTAGCTCTTTGGAGGGAAGGGGGTTGCGTCAAGAGTGGTATCAGAGTGAGTAAAAAATTGAATTCTGTAAGGAAAGGTATTAAAAGTGTTAGCACAATGTCGCTTAGAAGACATGTTGATCCGCCTATAGCTAATAGATCTATGGAAAGAGAAATGAGAGAGTTGAGTGCAAGGCTAGATGCCATAGAAACAATGCAAAGGAGAGCACCTGATGTTGGAGATGTCAGCGAGGTAGAAATCAAAAATGTAGAAATCGAAGAAGAAGTTGTGGTTGAGGATGTTGCGGAGAATGCTTGTTGAGAGCGGTTGTAAAATTGGGTGCCAGAGAAAAGATTGACATCCCTATGTATGAAGGAAATTTAGACACATAGGAATTGCTTGATTAGATACGAGCAATGGATAAGTAGTTCGACTATGAGGATGTCGAAGAAGAGAAAAAGGTAAGACATGTTGTCACCAAACTGAAGGGACATGCAACACTGTGGTGGGATGAACTGCAAGCATACAGAAGGAGCAAAGGCAAGCAAAAGATCAAGAGTTGAGATCGAATGGTAGCCAAGCTTAAGGAGAAATTCATGCCCAAGGATTACTAGATAAATCTATTCAAGAGGATGTAAAACCTGAGACAGAGGGGATTGACTGTGAAAGAATACACATAAGAGTTCTACAAATTGAATATTAGAGCTGGAAAGAGAGAAAGGGACGAAGAGAAAGCTATCAGGTATATTAATGTCTAGAGGTATGATATCCAAGATAAAATCAGTATTGCGACAGTTAGGACAGTAGAGGATGCGTATCAAATGGTGTTGAAGGAAGAAGAGAAGTTGACCAGGAAGTAGAGTCAATAAAATAAAGGTCAAAACTTGAACAGAGGCAAAGGAGTTGCCCAAGAGAAAGCACAAAATCCCAAGGATGAGACGGAGAATCCACATAGCCACTCTGAGAGAGGAGGAAGTTCTCGAGGAAGGAAGAGTAGTGGTAGAAGTTCTTTTCCCAGAGGAAGAGAAAGAGGAAGAGGAGGAGAGGTGAGATGTTATGCTTGTGGAAAAACAAGGCACATGTCTTGGGATTGCCCCTGAGAGAAAGAAAGGAGGTGAAGCTCACATCTCAGAAGCACAAAAGGGGGATGCTAAGATAGAAGGTGCAGAGGATGGAAGATCCTTGATGATGAAGAAGGTTCTTCTGAAGCAAGATCCAGAGATTGAAAAGCCAGTGCAAAGAAACAATTTGTTTAGGACAGCTTGCAAAATGAAGGACACAGTTTGCAAGGTAATAATTCACAGTGGTATAATTGACAACTTAGCATCCACAGAGATGGTGGAGAATTTGGAGCTAGATACAACTACGCATCTGACGCCGTATAAAGTCTCATCGTTGCCGAAAGGTCATCAGGCAATAGTCACTTGACAATGCCTGGTTGCATTTAAAATAGGAGGATATAGAGATGAGATCCTATGTGATGTAATCCCTATGGATGTCTGTCATGTTTTATTGGGGAGACCTTGGCAGTATGATAGGAATTTTATTCATGATGGGAGGAGAAATATATACACCTTAAAGAATAATGGTAGAACACACATGTTGTTTCCAATTGAAGAAAAGAAGGTGAAAGATGAAGCCAGTGCGAGCATACCTCTCATGAGTGGGAAGGAACTCCTGAAGAAAGTAAAGAAGGAACAAGAGATATAGTTTGATGTAGTAAGGAAGCCGAGAGTTATTCTTACCAGTACTTCACTAGAGGATTTGACTGAGGAAGTTTAGGAGCTGTTAGAGAATTTCGTTGATATTGTCGTGGATGAGTTTCCAAAATCATTGCTGCCTATCAGAAGCATTAGTCATCACATTGAATTGATACCAGGAGAAAGCTCGTCGAATAAAGCAGCGTACAGGTTGACGCCTCAAGAGAATGAGGAGGTGAAGAGACAGGTTCATGATCGGTTAGACAAAGGATTAGTCAGGGAAATTTTGAGTCCATGTGTAGTACCAAATGTATTAATCCCAAGAAGGATGGTGGATGGAGAATGTGCACAGACTTAAGGGCCATAAACAAGATCACCATCAGATATAGATTTCCATTACTAAGGATGGATGACCTGATGGACTGTCTAAGTGGCGCTAACTATTTTTCAAAAATAGATTTGAAAAGTGGGTATCACCAGATCAGAATGAGAGAGGGTGATGAGTGGAAAAAAACATTCAAGACAAATTAGGGGTTGTATGAATGGCTTGTTATGGTGTTTGTCTTAACAAATGCCTCAAGTAATTTTATGAGACTGATGAATGAAGTATTGAAGGATTTCATTGGTAAATTCATCATTGTATATATGGATGATATATTGGTATTTACAAAGACTAAAGAGGAGCACTTAAGACATTTAACATTGGTGATGAGGAGGTTACAACAAGAGAAGTTGTTGATCAACCTGAAGAAGTCCTCTTTCATGAAGGAAGAACTCATATATTTGGGCTTTGTGATTTCTTCAAATGAGTTAAAGATGGATCCCAAAAATGTGAAAGCAATCAAAGAATGGTCATCACCAAAGAACATCTTTGAGGTAAGAATCTTCCATGGATTAGCAAGTTTATATCAAAAGTTCATCAGAAATTTTAGTGGGATTAGTGCCCAAATGATGGATACAGTGAAGAAAAGACATAAATATTTCAAATGGGCAGAGGAGGCTAAGAAGGTTTTCAACATATTGAAGGAGAAGATAACTGAACAACTGATTCTGGTTTTACCAGATTTCGGAAAGACATTTCAGGTAAGATGTGACGTGAGTGGAGTTGCAATTGGAGCGGTCTTGAGTCAAGAGAATAGACTTGTTGCATATTTCAGTGAGAAGTTGAATGAAGCTAAAAGGAAGTACTCCACATACGACAAAGAGTTTTATTCCATAATCCAAGCCTTGAATAAATGGAGGCATTATCTTGTTCCCAAGGAGTTTGTTTTGTATAGCGACAATCACGCTTTGCAATTCATAACCAGACAGGAAATGTTGAACCAGAGACATGCCAAATGGACATAGTTTATGAAAAATTTCACTTTTTTCATTAAACATATTTATGGAAATTCTAACAAGGTTGTTTATGCATTGAGCAGGAGGATTTTGATTCTATAGGAATTTCAATTCAAGACCTTGGGGTTTGATCACCTTAAGGAAATGTATCACAATGATCCAGATTTTGGAGAAGCATATGAAGCATGTGTGAATCCTGTAATCAGAGACAGAAGCCAGTGGGCCAAATATCTGATTTAGGATGGGTTGTTGTTCAAGGGGTGCCAGTTATGCATACGAAGATGCTTGATGAGGGAGAACTTGCTGAAGGAAAAGCATAGTGGAGGTCTAGCCGGACACTTCAGCCATGAAAAAACATTTTCCCAATTAGCTAGTTCATATTATTGGCAAGGTATGAGAGCAGAGGTGAATAAATTTGTGAACAATTGCAAGATTTGCCAGTATGATAAGGAAAATAAACATAACACTAGGTTGTATCAACCACTGCCTATTCCATAGAGGCCTTGGGATGAAATACGCATGGATTCTGTGTTGGGATTGCCAAGAACACATAGAGGAAGTGATTCCATATTTGTGGTGGTTAATAGGTTTTCAAAGATGGCACACTTCATTCTATGTCAGAAGACTAGTGATGCAACACATGCTGCAAATTTGTTTTTCAAAGAAGCTGTGAGACTCCATGGATTTCCCATGAGTATAGTTTCAGACAGGGATACCAAATTTGTTCGTCATTTCTGGAGAACGTTGTGGAAAAAGTTGGGGACAAAGATATCTTTTAGTTCTACATATCATCCACAGATGGATGGATAGAATGAAGTGGTGAATAGGAGCCTAGGAGATTTGTTGAGGAGTTTGGTCACTGAACACCATAGTCAGTGAGATCAGATTCTAGCACAAGCTGAATTTTCATATAATGACTCAGTGAACAGGAGAACTAGGAAGAGTCCATTTCAAATAGTTTATGGAGTGAATCCAAGAGGAGTTTTAGATTTAAGGGATTTGAACCAAAGTGAGTTTAGAAGCGCAGGAGTCGAATATTTCGCTGTAGAGATGTAGGAAATCCATAATCAAATCAAGGAACAGTTGAAGAAGAACAACGGTGAATATAAACATAGAGTTGATCAACATAGGAGAAAGCTTGAATTTGAAGTTGGAGATCAAGTTCTAGCACACCTAAGGAAAGAAACATTCCCGAGGGGAATATATAATAAGATGAAATTGAAAAATATAGAGCCAGGTAAAATCTTAAGGAGATTTGGTGAGAATGCTTATGAATTAGAGTTATCGGAAGATGTGGGTATATCGCCCATATTCAACATTGTAGACCTGTATCCTTACATGGAATATGGAACTGAAGGATCTAAAGACCAAGAGAGGGTCTAGTGGGAGAAACAGATTCATGTAGCAGAGAAGTTGTAGATGGAAAATATCTTAGATCAAAGAGTTGGTAAGATGACAAGAAGGAAGATGTATTTTGAGTACTTGGTGAAGTGGAAAGGATGACGAGTAGAAGATGCAAGTTGGTTCAATGAAGAAGAGATCCAAAAGCATGGAATGTCGGTGTAGGAGCTCATGGACAGGAGTCCATGAATTGTTCAGCCAAGGGATTATGATGCAGGAGCATCGCCAGCTAAGTAGGATCGTGAAAGACAGCTGGGTGCACTAGCGCACATATTTTGAAACATTTTTAATTTCAAAAGATCAATGTATTAATGTAACATCTGAAAAACGTTTTGAGTTATAAATATATTTAAATGTTCATAGGCTGAGCCATCATGAAAAGTTGACGAGGGGAATGTATTTGTTTTATGAATCAGATCACAGTACAGATTTGGAGCTTGCGCTCTCATCGCTCTGACAAAATATTTATTGTAATATGTATTAAGTAGTTGATAACATTCAATTTCAATTATATAGCATAGAAGTAGTTGGAGGGAATTCTCATAGAGAACATCTTTGTATAAATCCTTATATTATTTCCCAGAAAAAGGGTTGTTGTCAATTGTTGTTGTTGATGATCATTGTTGTTGCGGATAGAGGAGAACCGATCAACAATTGAATCTATCTTGTATAGGTTAAGGAGCAGTGAAGAACAATGTATGAATGTATACAAGTTGCAGTTGAATGAATATAATAGAGATATATTGTCCCAAATGTGTGTTGGGTATGTGTCTATCTAAATGAATGGTAGAGTTTCTGTTATTTTCTATTTCTCTGTTATTTTTTCCCTTGAATTCATGACTGCATTTACTTTGTTGAATGTATGAGTCTTTATGAGGGGTAGACAAGTTTCAATTGTTTCTCTTCCGTGAGCAAGTGCAAGGTGTGCATTGACGTCCATAAGGAGTGCGTGATTGAGTCTGGTTCGGCTCGAAAAATCAAAAGAGATAGTGAACCCTCAAGTCTGCAAGGAGTGCACTAACGTCCACAAGGAGTGCGTGACCGAGTTTTCAGACTCGAAAGCTCAGGAGGGATAGAGTGATATCAGTCATGAGAGACAGAAATTGGTTGGAGGACAGTCGCAAGGAGCAGGAAACCATCCATAAGGAGAAGCTAAGTTGTGTGTGAAAGTCTGTTGCAAGGTGTGCACGAACCAAGAATTTGACTAAGTGTCGAAGATATTCTTAGAGGGAGTCGAGGGAGTGAAGCTCAGGACAGTAGCAGTGGAGGCACTTCGATATTTCAAAGTTGACAAGTTTGGAACTTGACGAAGGAGAATTGTGAATTCCGAAGTCGCGATTCAATCCTAATCGTTGATCGTGGAGGGGTAAGTGGCGACGGACCACGAAGTTCAAGAATCGAAAGTTTGGAGGTCATGGATGGAAGGCTTAGAATTCGCGAAGTCACGAAACCCAAACCCTTGTGGGCCAGCGAATCTGAGGAGACGCGTGGCGGGATATCGAAACCTCAGAGGAAGGCGTTTCGGGAGAATCTAAGAGATAGATTTGAGATATCCCTGAAGTTTGAACTACGAAGAGGTAGACTGACGGTCATAGCCGTGGTAACTTGCAAAGGAGACCTATGTGTGTGAGTAGAGTTATTTTGGGTGCCCGTAGGGACACAAGGAGTCACTTTGACTTAGTGTTTTCAAACGATCCAAGACTGGGAGGTCGCGTGTCCCTTTGGAGGGAAGCGGGTTCCATCAACCATCGAACATGCCTAAATTTCCCTGGGGACATTTTGATACCCATGTCAAGCATCCATTTACTTCATGGAAAGAGTAAAAAAAAAAGAAAGCTCTAATTTAACCCTACACTAACTAACCCATCCAGTAATTATCACCAACTCCATCCACTTTTAATTTTTTATTCTTCTTTATATTGGGTTGTTCCTACTGTTCAAGACACAAAATCGGAACAACAAGCTCTTGGGAAGCCATGGTGATCCTTGAAGTGTTATTTTATGAATTTGAAAACTTTGGAGATTAATACTTTTTTGTCAGGTTGGAGATACAAGTGGGTAGAAAAAATGATTTGAGGTAGGTTGTATGTAAATCAAAGGAAAAATGAGGGGAGCATCTTCAAAACAAATCATTTTAATGGCTTAAAGTGGAGAAAAAATCAATTATTCCTCAACTAGCAAGACCTTCTTAAATTTTTCTTGGCAATTTGAAGTTCTTACCAATATTTCCATTTTTGGCAAAAATTTCTACATTCTTCCTTACTGTTACATATTTCTCCGGGAAAAATATTGGAAATGGAGGGAGATAGTCAAACTGTTGAATCTTAAATGAGATCACCATGGGAAATCCTTTCAATCCTCAAAAACCTTTCTTTCAATCCTCAAAAACCATTACTCCAATATATGAAAAAGTTACAAAAAATAAGAAGAAAACTAGTGGTGGTTCCCATGATNAGAGGAGCAATGGTCAAATAGGGAACAATTATTGTTTTCAAGAATCCCGGGACTTTGAAAATCATAGCAAAGAAGTTTCTTGGGCCTGGTAAAAAAAACATATGTTTCATGAGTGGCCTTGCCTCATGAAATCTCAAATTCCTATACTCGTGATTAAATTCCATAAGATGTGATACATATTTTAATTTAGTGGTGAGGGAAATACTTTTGATTATGTTGTGCAAGTGTTACATAATATGTTGCACCTTGTTATAAAAAATGGTATATATTATATACATTTTATTTTTTTTCCCATGAAATGACTTCACCTTCATCTCGAGAGTCTACAGAGTTGTCCAATCTCATTTTATGGGTTTATTCCAGCTAAAATGTCAAAATATTTGTTCAAGGTCACTATGGCAATCTTCTCAATTAAAAAAATATGTCAACAATAATAATGATTATTCTTATTTATTTTGATTATTCTTTTTATTTAAAAAAATATGTCAACAATAATAATGATTATTCTTATTTATTTTGATTATTC
>JZKD02S0984483.1:523943-563664 GCA_000966675.3 Picea glauca
ATCATGGGAACCACCACTAGTTTTCTTCTTATTTTTTGTAACTTTTTCATATATTGGAGTAATGGTTTTTGAGGATTGAAAGAAAGGTTTTTGAGGATTGAAAGGATTTCCCATGGTGATCTCATTTAAGATTCAACAGTTTGACTATCTCCCTCCATTTCCAATATTTTTCCCGGAGAAATATGTAACAGTAAGGAAGAATGTAGAAATTTTTGCCAAAAATGGAAATATTGGTAAGAACTTCAAATTGCCAAGAAAAATTTAAGAAGGTCTTGCTAGTTGAGGAATAATTGATTTTTTCTCCACTTTAAGCCATTAAAATGATTTGTTTTGAAGATGCTCCCCTCATTTTTCCTTTGATTTACATACAACCTACCTCAAATCATTTTTTCTACCCACTTGTATCTCCAACCTGACAAAAAAGTATTAATCTCCAAAGTTTTCAAATTCATAAAATAACACTTCAAGGATCACCATGGCTTCCCAAGAGCTTGTTGTTCCGATTTTGTGTCTTGAACAGTAGGAACAACCCAATATAAAGAAGAATAAAAAATTAAAAGTGGATGGAGTTGGTGATAATTACTGGATGGGTTAGTTAGTGTAGGGTTAAATTAGAGCTTCTTTTTTTTTTAACTCTTTCCTTGAAGTAAATGGATGCCTGACATGGGTATCAAAATGTCCCCAGGGAAATTTAGGCATGTTCGATGGTTGATGGAACCCACTTCCCTCCAAAGGGATACGCGACCTCCCGGTCTTGGATCGTTTGAAAGCACTAAGTCAAAGTGACTCCTTGGGTCCCTACGGGCACCCAAAATAACTCTACTCACACACATAGGTCTCGTCTGCAAGTTACCATAACTATGACCGTCAGTCTACCTCTTCGTAGTTCGAACTTTGGGAATATCTCAAATCTATTTCTTAGCTTCTCCCGAAACGCCTTCCTCTGAGGTTTCGATATCCCATCACGCATCTCCTCAGATTCGTTGGCCCACAAGGGTTCGGGTTTCGTGACTTCACGAATTCTAAGCCTTCCGTCCACGACCTCCAAACTTTCGATTCTTGAACTTCATGGTCTGTCGCCACTTACCCCTCCACGATCAACGGTTAGGATTGAATCGTGACTTTGGAATTTTCAATTCTCCTTCGTCAAGTTCCAAACTTGTCAACTTCGAAATATCGAAGCGCCTCCACTGCTAATGTCCTGAGCTTCACTCCCTCAACTCCCTCTAAGAATATCTTCGACACTTAGTCAAATTATTGGTTTATGCACACCTTGCAATAGACTTTCACGCACAACTTAGCTTCTCCTTATGGATGGTTTCTTGCTCCTTGCGACTGTCCTCCAACCACTTTCTGTCTCTCGTGACTGAGATCACTCTATCCCTCCTGAGCTTTCGAGTCTGAAAACTCGGTCACACACTCCTTGTGGACGTCAATGCACTCCTTGCAGACTTGAGGGTTCACTATCTCTTCTAAGTTTTCGAGCCGAACCAGACTCAATCATGCACTCCTTATGGACGTCAATGCACACCTTGCGCTTGCTCACCGAAGAGAAATAATTGAAACTTGTCTACCCCTCACAAAGACTCATACATTCAACAAAGTAAATGCAGTCATGAATTCAAGGGCAGAAATAACAGAGAAATAGAAAATAATAGAAACTCTACCATTCATTTAGATAGACACATACCCAACACACATTTGGGACAATATATCTCTATTATATTCATTCAACTGCAACTTGTATACATTCATACATTGTTCTTCACTACTCCTTAACCTATACAATATAGATTCAATTGTTGATCAGTTCTCCTCTATCCGCAACAACAATGATCATCAACAACAACAATTGACAACAACCCTTTTTCTGGGAAATACTATAAGGATTTATACAAAGAGGTTCTCTACGAGAATTCCCTCCAACTACTTCTATGCTATCTAATCGAAATTGAATGCTATCAACTACTTAATACATATTACAATAAATATTTTGTCAGAGAGATGAGAGCGCAAGCTCCAAATCTGTACTATGATCTGATTCATAAAAAAAATACATTCCCCTCGTCAACCTTTCCTGATGGCTTAGCCTCTGAGCATTTAAATATATTTATAACTCAAAACGTTTGTCAGATGTTACATTAATACATTGATCTTTTGAAATTAAAAATGTTTCAAAATATGTGCGCTAGTGCACCCAACTGTCTTCCACGATCCTGCTTAGTTGGCGATGCTCCTGCATCATACTCCCTTGGCTGAACAATTCATGGACTCCTGTCCATGAGCTCCTGCACCGACCTTCCATGCTTTTGGATCTCTTCTTCATTGACCCAACTTGCATCTTCTACTAGTCGTCCTTTCCACTTCACCAAGTACTCAAAATATGTCTTCCTTCTGGTCGTCTTACCAACTCTTTGATCTAAGATATTTTACATCTACAACTTCTCTGCTACATGAATCTGTTTCTCCCACTGGACCCTCTCTTGGTATTTATATCCTTTGATTCCATATTCCCCGTAATGATATAGGTATGCAATGTTGAATATGGGCGATATACCCACATCTTCCGATAACTCTAATTCATAAGCAATATCGTCAAATCTCCTTAAGATTTTACATGGCCCTATATTTTTCAATTTCATCTTATTATATATTCCCCTCGAGAATATTTCTTTCCTTAGGTGTGATAGAACTTGATCTCCAACTTCAAATTCAAGCTTTCTCCTATGTTGATCAACTCTGTGTTTATATTCACCGCTGCTCTTCTTCAACTGTTCCTTGATCTGATTATGGAGTTCCTGCATCTCTACAGTGAAATATTCGACTCCCGCACTTCTAAACTCACTTTGGTTCAAATCCCTTAACTCTAAAACTCCTCTCGGATTCACTCCATAAACTATTTGAAATGGACTCTTCCTAATTCTCCTGTTCACTGAGTCATTATATGAAAATTCAACTTGTGCTAGAATCTGATCTCACTGACTATGGTGTTCAGTGACCAAACTCCTCAACAAATATCCTAGGCTCCTATTCACCACTTCAGTCTATCCATCCATATGTGGATGATATGCATAACTAAAAGATATCTTTGTCCCCAACTTTTTCCACAACGTCCTCCAGAAATGACTAACAAATTTGGTATCCCTGTCTGAAACTATACTCATGGGAAATCCATGGAGTCTCACAACCTCTTTGAAAAACAAATTTGCAGCATGTGTTGCATCACTGGTCTTCTGACATAGAATGAAGTGTGCCATCTTTGAAAACCTATTGACCACCACAAATATGGAATCACTTCCTCTATGTGTTCTTGGCAATCCCAACACAGAATCCATGCGTATTTCATCCCAAGGCCTCTCTGGAATAGGCAGTGGTTGATACAACCCAGTGTTCTGTTTCTTTTCCTTATCATACTGGAAAATCTTGCAATTGTTCACAAATTTATTCACCTCTGCTCTCATACCTTGCCAATAATATGAACTAGCTAATTGGGAAAATGTTTTTTTGTGGCCGAAGTGTCCAGCTAGACCTCCACTATGATTTCTCTTCAGCAAGTTCTCCCTCATCAAGAATCTTCATATGCATAACTGGCACCCCTTGAACAACAACCCATCCTGAATCAGATATTTGGCCCACTGGCTTCTGTCTCTGATTACAGGATTCACACATGCTTCATATGCTTCTCCAAAATCTGGATCATTGTGATACATTTCCTTAAGGTGATCAAACCCCAAGGTCTTGAATTGAAATTCCTACAGAATCAAAATCCTCCTGCTCAATGCATAAACAACCTTGTTAGAATTTCCATAAATATGTTTAATGACAAAAGTGAAATTTTTCATAAACTATGTCCATTTGGCATGTCTCTGGTTCAACATTTCCTGTCTGGTTATTAATTGAAAAGCATGATTTTCGCTATACAAAACAAACTCCTTGGGCACAAGATAATGCCTCCATTTCTTCAAGGCTTGGATTATGGCATATAACTCTTTGTCGTATGTGGAGTACTTCCTTTTAGCTTCATTCAACTTCTCACTGGAATATGCAACGGGTCTATTCTCTTGACTCAAGACCGCTCCAATTGCAATTCTACTCACGTCACATCTTACCTGAAATGTCTTTCCGAAATCCGGTAAAACCAGAATCGGTTGTTCAGTTATCTTCTCCTTCAATATGTTGAAAACCTTCTTAGCCTCCTCTGTCCATTTGAAATATTTATGTCTTTTCTTCACTGTATCCATCATTTGGGCACTAATCCCACTAAAATTTCTGATGAACTTTTGATATAAACTTGTTAATCCATGGAAGATTCTTACCTCAAAGATGTTCTTTGGTGACGACCATTCTTTGATCGCTTTCACATTTTTGGGATCCATCTTTAACTCATTTGAAGAAATCACAAAGCCCAAATATATGAGTTCTTCCTTCATGAAAGAGGACTTCTTCAAGTTGATCAACAACTTCTCTTGTTGTAACCTCCTCATCACCAATTGTTAAATGTCTTAAGTTCTCCTCTTTAGTCTTGCTAAATACCAATATATCATCCATATATATAATGATGAATTTACCAATGAAATCCTTCAATACTTCATTCATCAGTCTCATAAAAGTACTTGAGGCATTTTTTAAGACAAACACCATAACAAGCCATTCATACAACCCCTCATTCGTCTTGAATGTTTTTTTACACTCATCACCCTCTCTCATTCTGATCTAGTGATACCCACTTTTCAAATCTATTTTTGAAAAATATTTAGCCCCACTTAGACAATCCATCAGGTCATCCATCCTTAGTAATGGAAATCTATATCTCATGGTGATCTTGTTTATGGCCCATGAGTCTGTGCACATTCTCCATCCACCATCCTTCTTTGGGATTAATACATTTGGTACTACACATGGACTCAAACTTTCCCTGACTAATCCTTTGTCTAACAGATCATGAACTTGTCTCTTCACCTCCTCATTCTCTTGAGGCGTAAACTTGTACGTTGCTTTATTCGATGAGATTTCTCCTGGTATCAATTCAATGTGACGACTAATGCTTCTGATAGGCAGCAATGATTTTGGAAACTCATCCACTACAATATCAACAAAATTCTCTAACAGCTCCTAAACTTCCTCAGTCAAATCCTCTAGTGAATTATTGGTAAGAATAACTCTCGCCTTCCTTACTACAACAAACTACATCTCTTGTTCCTTCTTTACTTTCTTCAGGAGTTCCTTCCCACTCATGAGAAGTATGCTCGCACTGGCTTCATCTTTCACCTTCTTTTCTTATCAGTACTTGGTGAAGTGGAAAGGACTCGGTGACATCATGTCTTACCTTTTTCTCTTCTTCGACATCCTCATAGTCGAACTACTTATCCATTGCTCGTATCCAATCAAGCAATTCCTATGTGTATAAATTTCCTTCATACATAGGGATGTCAATCTTTTCTCTGGCACCCAATTTTACAACCGCTCTCAACAAGCGTTCTTTCACAACATCCTCAGCCACAACTTATTCTTTGATTTCTACATTGTTGATTTCTACCTCACTGATGTCTCCAACATCAGGTGCTCTCCTTTGCATTGTTTCCATGGCATCTAGTGTCACACTCAGCTCTCTGATTTATCTTTCCATATCTCTATTAGCTATAGGCGGATCAACATGTCTTCTAGGCGACATTGTGCTAATGCTTTGAATACCTTTCCTTATAGAATTCAATTTTTAACTCACTCTGATACCACTCTTGACGCAACCCCCTTCCTTCCAAAGAGCTACGCGACCTCCTGGTCTTGGATCGTTTGAAAAAAATGAGTCAGAGTGACTCCTTGGGTCCCTACAGGTACCTAAAATAACTCTACCCACACACACAAGTCTCCTCTTCAAGTGACCATGGCTATGACCACGTGTATACCTCTTCGTAGTTTGGAATTCAGGGATATCCCGAATCCATCCCTTATATTCTCCCAAAATGCCTTACTTCGAGGTTCTAATATCCCACCATGCGTCGCCTTAGATTCGTCGGCCCACAAGGGTTCAGGTTTCGCGACTTCGTGAATTCTAAGCCTTCTGTCCATGACCTCCAAACTTCTGATTCTTGAACTCCTTGGTCCATCGCCACATACCCCTCCATGATCAATGGTTAGGATTGAATAGCAACTTCAGACTTCGCGATTATTCTTCGTCAAGTTCCAAACTTGTCAACTATGAAATATCGAATCACTTCCACTGCTAATCTCCTGAGCTTCACTCCCTCGACTCCCTCTAAGAATATCTTCAACACTTATTCAAATTCTTGGTCTGTGCACACCTTGCAACAGACTTTCACACACAACTTAACTTCTCCTTGTGGATGGTTTCTTGCTCCTTGTGATTTTCCTCCAGCCACTTTTTGTCTCTCGTGACTGATATCAGGTTATCCCTCCTAAGATTTCAAGTATGAAAACTCATTCATCCACTCCTTGCGGACATTAATTCACTCCTTGCAAACTTGAGGGTTCACTATCTCTTCTAAGCTTTTGAGTCGAACTAGATTCAATCACGCACTACTTGCGGACGTCGATGCACATCTTGTGCTCGTTCACTGAAGACAAACAATTGAAACTTGTCTACCCCTCACAATGACTCATACATTCAACAAAGTAAATGTAGTCATGAATTCAAGAACAGAAATAACAGAGAAATAGAAAATAACAGAAACTCTACCATTCATTCAGATAGACACATACCCAACACACATTTGTGACAATATATCTCTGTTATATTCATTCAACTACAACTTGTATACATTCATACATTGTTCTTCACTACTCATTAACCTATACAAGATAGATTCAATTGTTGCTCGGTTCTCCTCTATCCGCAAAAATAGTGATCATCAACAACAACAATTGACAACAACCCTTTTTCTGGGAAATAATACAAGGCTTTATACAAAGAGGTACTCTGCGAGCATTCCCTCCAACTACTTCTACTCTATCTAATCAAAATTAAATGCTATCAACTACTTAATACCTATTACAATAAATATTCCATCAGACAGATGAGAGAGAAAGCTCCAGATCTGTACTGTGATCTGATTTATAAAATAGATACATTCCCCTCATCAACTTTTCATGATGGCTCAACCTTCGAACATTTAAAGACATTTATAACTCAAAAAGTTTGTCAGATGTTACATTAATACATATATCTTTTGAAATTCAAAATGTTTCAAAATATGTGTGCTAGTGCGCTTAGCTGTCTTCCACTCTCCTACTTAGGTAGTGATGCTCCTGCATCAATGGTGGAGACATCCCTCGATCTCCCTATTTTCCCAAGAAATGGTTTGTGGAAATAGGTAACATTCCCCACCTTTGCAAGGATGGAAACATCCACCAAGAAAAAAGGAATGTCCCCTTTCATATCTTTGTCTAATGAGGATGAAAAAACACTAGAGAATGCATCCTACAGGTGACACAAGTTCATGAATTTTATAACAAAATTGTTGTTTATAGATATACTTGTTACATATCAAACTATAAATATTTGTGGATATTGCTGAGAAATTTAGTTCGGGTAGGGTATTACGTCCACTTTCGCTATAGGTTCCTCTAGTTTCTTCAACCTTTTCAATTGAAATTATAAATGATTGTTCATGAGTTATCAACGATAGTCGAGAATAACGTTTCCCAACCCAGAGAATATTTTGACACACCAAAGCCTAGTTGTCGAGCCCATGACTTTGAAACAAAAGTGTTAAACATACTTGTATCATCATCATCGTTTCTTTTTGGAACATAATTTCATCCTCTATAATTGACAAGTAACCGACAACAATGAAGAGACCATGTTAAATTTCTAAGGAATAAAAACTTGTTTTCCGAGGGATATAATTTTTTTGATTTTTCGCTTCTTAGTATGCTTGTTCTAAAACTGCATGCATACTAGAAGAGTTAATTTTTTTTTATCTTTATGCAATCTGGTGGGATTCCACATGCATTCTAACTTCTATTAAACTGATGTTCAAAACTGATATTCAAGTAGGGTTTAAATACTTAGGTTTCTTTTTAAAACCTAATGATTATGGGATTGATCATTGGATATGGCTCATAGGGAAGGTAGAAAATACCATATCTTTATGGTGTAATAGATGGTTATCCAAAGGTAGGAGACTAAATCTAGTAAAAATTGTTTTGGAAGCAATTCCTATTTATTGGCACTCTTTGGATTAGATCCCTAATGGGGTCCTAGAAAAAGTTGGGAGAAATATTTTAGGCTTCTTTGGTTTGGGAAGAAGGAAAAATATGGGATCCCTTTAGTTTGGTGCCAAGCCATAGCTAAAACCAAGGACTTCAAGTGTTGGGGCATTAATAACACCCACAATTCTGGAAAGGCCTTGGATTCCAAGAGCATATGTAAACTTATATCAACACATGGGTTTTGGAATCAAGTTATCATTCAACAATATATAGATCCTTATTCGATGGAAGAGTGGATTAGAATCCTAATGAAGAATATTCATAGTATGTCTATAATATGGAAATAAATTGTGTTATCCTTCCCTTTGATAAAGAACTAGTTGGTGTGATGGGTGGGAAATGATGAAAATGTTAGGGTAGGATCTGACCCATGGTTACAACGTGGGGAATAATACAAACTATATTATCATCTGATCATTGTGTTTCAACAAAGGCGGGATTTGTACACTGGTTCATGGAAATTATCCAGACCTAACCACAATATGGAAACAAGAATGGAAATTTGTAACCATTATTGGGTTATAATGCTAACAAGGAGAGCAATGGGAGGTATATATTTCTAAACTAAAGGTATTTCATGTGCACATCAAATATGCAAAGGATGATTTGGTTTTATATAAGAACCCAACATTAGGAGACTATACTCCTAAGTTGGGGTGTAATGCAATGTTTTCTCATGATAATCAAGAGGAGGCCCAATGGTGGTGGAAGCCACTGTAGAGGATCAGATATCCACTAAAAGCTAATATTTTTATGTGGTTGGCCATAATTAATAAATCCTTCACTTGGGAGATTCTCCATAAAAGGAATCCTCAAGAGCCAAGCAAATGCACTATATGCAATGAGAATATGGATACTATAAGTCATCTGTTGATAACTTGTCCCTATACCTATGAGGTTTGGGAAAAATTGGATAATCTAATAGCTATTAGAAAAGGTTGGAAAGGGAATTCCATTGCATATTACTTCATATGTTGGTAGAAAAAACAATAACTAAAAGACTACAAGGCACTTCCTTTGATAGTGGCCTAGAGTATCTAGCTTGCTAAAAATGTTGATATTTTTGACAATAGATTCATACCTCATTTTCAATATTCTTAATAATAAGAACCATTTTTAATATTTACAAGGTTCATTATGTTGTTAAAAAACTGAGGCTATTAGTGGATGAGTCAATTGACAATCAATATTCTTAATAATAAGAACCATTTTTAATAGTTACAAGGTTCATTATGTTGTTAAAAAACTGAGGCTATTAGTGGATGAGTCAATTGACAAGACAAGACCCTGAGAATACTTTGATGGTGCCATTCAAGGCACTCCACTTGTGTGTGGTGTTGGGGGAATAATATTTTTCACTAAATCACGTGTCATAATGTTTAAGGCATGTTTGGGAGGGGGAACAAATAATTATGTTGAATGATTAGCCTTGAAATTGCTTATAAAACTGTCAACTGGAAAAAGGTGTGCAAAAATTTCAAGTTTTTTGGGACTCCTCGATAGTAATTAATTGAATGAATGGAAGGAATATGATCCATAATCTACTTCCAAGTCCAATATTTGATGAAGTGAACATAATGGCATCTGTTTTTAATTCAATCTCTTTCTTCCATGTGTACAAAAAGCTCAATTTTAAGGTTTATTCCCTTTTGAAAGAAGGGCTCATATTGTTTTTTGACACTTGGATGATTAAAGAGTCAATAGATGTAGAAAATATTTTTGAATCAAGGTTCTCGGTCTATGGAATCTTATCCTAGGATGAAATCTTCATTTTTGTTTCTTTTTCTATGTTATTCTCTATTACCTATTGAAGTAGACCTTTATTAGTCTTTGGTCTTATTACTTTCCTGAATTATTATCTCATTTTAGTTATTTTTTCGGCTATTTTGTACAGTTCGATCTATGGAGCAGCCAAGTGGCATGATATAAACTTGAAAATATTTTATGTACAATTGTGATTCCAGTTTTTATGACAAGGACAGGTTCCTTCTATGTGTTTCGTAAGGCGATGTAAATATTAACATGGCGACTTTGTAAGAGGTTGATAGAGGTCATTTTTTTCTAGGTCAAGAGATATAATATCTTTGGTTATTATTGAAAATCTACAAATCATATGTAGTATGTAATCTCTGTTCATCTTCAAATAGAAGTTATGATTGGTTTTTTCAAGGAAAAAAACAATGAAAATGTAAAAAATAAAACACATAATAGAACAAACGATGGGGAAGGAGACACCAACAAGATTTAAACTTACACAAACTGAATTGGTGCTAAAGGGTGGGGGGGAATAGAAGGTTGAGAGAATATTGTTACAAGGGAGAATACAAATCTCTCTTGAGTTATTTTTAGCAAATAGGTTGAGAATGCATTTCACTCCTCGAGTCTATAACTTTTCACCACTACTTCTAAGCTTGAATGGAACTATGGGATTCAATATATACATATTAGGATCCACTCTTTTGTATGTTTAAATAATCCTCCATGCTCTTGAGTTCTTGTGTGGGTTGTAAATTGGCATATATCAAATTTTCCCCTAGCCTTTTCTTATATAGCCCACTATTTGTTTCGACTAGGGTTCTCGAGGGGAAAAATAGGTTATCAATATGACTATGTTCAATTTATAAAGATCTTGTAGGGTAGCTAACATAGTCTACACCCTTTATTAGAGAATTTGGCTTGTTTCTCAAATGTATAATGCATTTTCAATTTTACATCATTGTTTCCAATTGAGTTTCTGTAAAATAATGAAATTTAGTCATATTTTGAAGAGCATGTGCACAAGAAGAAATATTGTAATATTCTCATATGATTTTCAAATTGTTATTAAAGGTGATTGTAGACATGAGACAATACCATTGTTTCAATTGGAACAACTGACATATTTTTCTATCTTGGAACTTTTGAACTACTTTTTGAATTGGCAAGCACCTCTAGGATTTTTTTGAGCCTCTGTATATTTTGAGGTATAATCTGTTGTTACCATATTGAAGAAAATGGACCCACATTTCCCTCATATTCTTATATTTCATTTGGCATTCACACTTTCCTTGTAGGATTCTTGGGCTCGTGGTTGGGTTGTCTTTGGCTTGTGAAGGCAATGGCTTATTTATGGGATTTGATTCCATATTAATACTCCCCTTATATGAAATTGAATAATTCAAGAAAGACCTGGTTATTGTTTTTTGGAGTGAACCCATGTTCAAAGTACAAAGACCCAGGTTCTATAAAAATCATGCTTAATTTTAAAAAACAAAAGGAAGCATATAACATTTGTATCAATTGGAGATGCAGGAAACATGTATTTTATTTGTCTTCCTAATCAATCTCAGTCATCCTCACACTTCTTTGGATTCCAGTAGGCTTCGTCGATGTGTTTGGCCATGAAGAGGCCAATGTTCACAAGCTTCTGTATATAACACATATTCCACACATATTCCACAAATGTTTGGAGAGTGAAACCTAATTAAGAACCTCCATATAGAACTTCAAGTGGGATTGTACACATGTTCAAAAATGAATCCCATGGACCTCCACAGAGAACTTGAAGGGGGATGTCAAGCGTTGATTTATAGCAGGGATAATCTATCTAATCTATCAATCTTGCAAATATTAGTGCTTACTCCCTCATTTTCCAGTCTTTTCCAAGTCTCTCATGTTGTTGTTTTTCTAAGCTTCTCCAAGATTTTCAGTTCCAAGTATATGCTTGTCAATATTTCCCACGAATCACCTATTGCATCACTTCAATAGAACAATTTCATAGGAGGGAAGTGTGGTTTCTCCCCCCTATTGACCAGATTCTATTCACAATATCTATTCCATTCAATATTGTTTATCCATTCTCATATTTGACCTTATGCAATGCAACATAATAAAAATGAGTATTTCTATTCTCTCTCATCCATGCAACCTTGGGTTTAAAATCACTCTATTAATTTCTTCATTATTTCACCTTCATCCATGGTATGCACTATGGTTATGCATATTCAATCATTGTTTTTGTCATATATATGGTCTTCTTGCAGCTACCATTGTCCTCCTCTATATTCCTAGATAAAAATAAATTTGATGTAATATTGTCACATTGGATTGTACATTCAAGGATTTATAGGCAGAATGTAATCATAATTTGTTTCTTTGAATGTTTGTTTCTTATGTTTCCCATTTTTAAATCATATTGGTCTCAAGTACTACATTTCTTTGTGTAGAAGGGAACCTTGGGTTTAAAATTTATCTATTCATTTATTATGTACTTCACATTCATCTATGGTCTGTAATGTAGTTATGCATATTCGATAACTATTTCTGTCATATATATGGTCTTCTTGTAGCTAGCATCGTCCTCCTATATCTTCCTAGATAATAATAAATTCAACTATAATATTGTTTATTTTGTACTGTGTATCTGATGTACTTACATGCTTGTTGATGTTTTTCTCTCCAGGAACAGATTATTGTCACTACAAAATGTTTAAGTTGAGTACGAAAAATACAGAGCAACCAAGAAAGGGAAAAAACAGGTATGAATTGTTTCGTTTTCATTGTTCTTTCATTCCTTCTTGCATAATATCCTAGAAATTACTTAGAAACAACTTCAAACACACAAATTAGAAGATGACATAAATAGTTTATGTTGAAAGATACCAAATGAACACATGCTCCACTGTAGATGCCAACATTGACCAAGTACTAAGTAACAACATTCTTTTTAGATTAGTTTCATTTTCATACATAGTGGGGGAGTGCTTGTTTGATGCATTTTAAGTTCTATTTCATTTATGTTATTCTTTAGTAGAATTGTGCCATGGATTGATATATCACTTCATGTGATGCTTGCACAATGGCAATGTTGATGCATTAGAGTCATTCCAATGCGAATTGGCATTTGATTTTATGTACCAGTTGAATGGAATTTGTGATGTTGGTACATATCTTTCAAAGATGTGGTTATCCACATATGCAAACGAAGCTGAAAAATTAGAGGGGGTTGTGGGGGGATACAAAGGGGGATGTGGGGGGATACATTTTGCATACGATGGCTAGCCAACTAGATAAATATATCAATTGCAATTTGGTCACTAACAAGGAAGAGAAGGTACTTTCTATTCAATAGAAATGCAAATAGATATTTGTATTGCATCTTGTTCCATGACACTAATCCTCTTAATGGTCATTACAAACAATTTCTCTATAAAAAATCTTCCATATGAAATTTTAGAAGATCTAATTTATACTTTTCCCTAATGTGAAAAGACCTTCATTTCCATTCAAAATGCATTATGCATGACATGCATTCTCGTGGTTTGGACATACCAAAAACTAGTTCATCTAGTTGTGACGAGAGTCTCTTCATTACACTTTGATACTTGGTTGCGACAGAGTTCGATGTACAATAACTTAGACTGTACATTATTCAATCCTTCTACAACACACGTATATTTGGGAATCACAATTCCCTCCACTACGTGCATCGACACCTAACACATGATGTCATACGAAGCATACCAACACTTGGGATTTGGTAAGAATATCTAATAAACATGTCAATGCCATATGAGGAGGGGAATATAGAAGGTGGGCCATTTTTTTTGCAGTGGGTTTCAATCATATTCCAAGTAAATATCTAAGTTTGGTCATCCCTTGCAAATAACATTGTGACCTATTACACTACTCATTTGAATTGTGATAAAAAAATTGATCTGATATCATTTGAAACAAATATGACCCACATCTAGTATGAAACATTGGTAAGAAAACGTTGCGACCTAGAATGCATTTTCTAGTATAACCAATTTGCAATAAGACCAAACATGGTGGATGGAATCAATTTCCATACAATTACATACACACTAGAAATCCCTAGTAATAAGCGTAATCTTACTTCCCACCATCTGAAAAAAACCATACATGAAAAACACAGCCTCACTGACACGGTCCCTATTGAAGACAAGAAACATATGCTCAGTGCAGAAGCCCAACAAACTCCTCACCTTTCACATTGTACACATATAGTGGTCCCAACAAATAATCGTCCTAGCCTCCACATGCCCTTCCACAAAGAAGAACCTTTTCTAGTTGATTGGTGTAAACTCACTTACCTCCAATTGAAAAATAAAATATGTGAAAGACAATATCGATCACATATCCACTATTGGGCATCATTATGATAAGAGTCCAAACATAAGCTTCCATAGATTAAATCAATCACTTTGCAATGCATGGAGTGAGAAAGAGAAAACACTCATTGGGCATTCCCATTTATGAAAGAAAGATGCAAAAAAAATCTATATGGAACAAATTGAATAAACCCCTAGGATCACATGTGCAATTTGTGAGGAACTGTATTTTTAAAATAGCATAAAATGTTTCACCCACAACTTGGAAAAAGAATATGTCAGCTTGACATTGAATGAAAGAACGTTCTCCAATAAAAAAATATGCATATCGTGCAAATGTTTGCTCCAAAATGAAAAGTGCCACATTTTTCAACACCATACCAAATGAGACATAAAACACCACTACCAGTTATAAGTACACTTTCAGAACTGGAAGAAAGGCTTGTGTAGATGCAATTTTCATTTTCACAGATCAGACCATGGGGTTATAAATGATCCATAATGGTCTTAACATGATCAATTATCAATGTGTCTGTCCATATGGATGTTGTGAAAAATTCATTACCGAAATCCATGGATGAAACCCTCACAATAGTTGTTTTGTTGAAGTGATGTTTGCAATACAAGAATGTTTACCAGATAGGTAGAGTATGTGTTAGAATTGTGATGATAGAATTGAAAGAATTGTGTTCTAGGAGTTTGTATAAGGCTGAAAACATCTATATAAATGAGTAATGGAATCATGTTCTTCAAGAAGATACTGGAAACTCCAAGCAAAATGTAGATACTGGTACTGAAATTGATATCGATGGTGAATCAGGAAATGAAAAACCTACAGAGACATTGATCCATGGAATAAAAAAATCGCAACACATTCATGACTTGGAGGACAAGATCATCGAACTCCTACTCATTGAAGTCCAACATCAACTTGGAATTTTCAAGGACAAACATGCAAAAGAGATGAAATTCCCAACACTTTTCTATGGAGACCCATGTGATGATGACATTACAAAACATTTTAGCTACCAAAAAATAGTGAAATGGGAATTGGTACAAGAAAGCGATGATTTCTCATGTCACACACCAAATCTGTTTTTCAAGACAATGCGAATAATAATTGAGAAATTGTTCTCTTGCTTCTAGGTGTGAATACGAAAAGCTCAGCTGTGTGGAAGGAATATATTAGAAAAATAATTCAAGTACAAAGAAAACTTAGAGAAAATTTTGAAATCTGATATTGGATACATAGATTTCAAAAACATTCAGGTCTCTCCTGATCACTTACAACAAATAAGGAAAACCCTATTTGCAATGATTCGAAAATTGGGGCCCCCATCCTTTTTTGTCACATTTATAAGTGAAGAATTGACCCAGGTGGATATCGGCGACCACCCACCTATTCCAATTGGCTCACATACAAATTTCATCATGGTAGTTACAGTTTTCATCTTGGAATTTTTTTCTAGATTTTTGAGTCCCAAACATTCAGGGTTGTTTTGAGGCCCTAAACAACGTTTTTTTGGAATTTTTTTTGGGGGAGGATGGGTTGTCAATGGCGTACCCTAATCCCTAATGTAAGTTTTACTTCTCAGATAGACCTTTATGGCAAGGTATCGAGCACCCCAAACAAAGATCATATGCAAAAGTTATGACCCCGAGAAGTTGATGTACCAACTTACCCCAACAGGGCCCACATGACTTTGGACGCTTCATCTCCTAGGGTTAGGTTTTTGGATGTCTAGGATTTTGGGATTCATGTTTGATGTAAAAACTATTTTGGAGCCTCATTGTAATCATATTATTTCAAATGAGAATAGTCATCACATGTCTTTTGAGAGATAAGTTTCCACCATTCTAGCAAACTTGTTTTCAGTCTACACTTTACAGTTTCAACATATTTCTTTATTGAATAGAAGTTAATTTTACTGTATCTATGTTATTGTGCATTGTGTCTCTTTGTTAATAATAATAATAATAATATGTGTTCATTTCATTCTGCTCATCCTACCTCCTTAGAAAGAAATGGTCTCCATTGCGTTGAGTTCCCCCATAAGATGAGGAAACTTCTACTGAATTTGGCTCCAGGTGAGCCACTTTCCTTGGTGCAAGAGTTTCCCTGCCTTGAAAACCCAATAAATATGAACCGTCTCTTGGAGAGTTCCATTGACATGCGTGTCCATGATATCATCAGTGGATGCCTATTCTATGCGATCATGGTTGATCTATGTTGGCGTCAATTGCTTTGTTATCTCATAGGTGTTCAATAATGATGGAAAATATGGTCTAAGGAGGTCCACGTTAAATACTAGGTGCAAGCCAAGGAAAGGGAGAATTTTGAGCTCAAAATCATTGTCTCCCACGACCTTCGTGATGGTGTAAGGTCCATAGCAGAGTGGACAAAGATTCTGATGGGGCCCTATAAGGATTTCTTTCTACAAGTCTAACCAAACTTTGTCTCCCACCTGAAACTTGTGTGGCACCTGGTGTTGATAATGGTTCTATGTGTACTTGGAATTAGACTTTTGTAAAATAAACTGAACCTATTGGTGGATCTACCAGATTCGCTCAATGAACCGGGTGGCTTTTTCAGCCTCAATTTGAGCATGGGATGAGTCTTCCTCAGTGGCCACAAGGGGTAGTGAAACATCCATGGGGCCCAATGGTTGAAATCCCAACCCCACTTGAAATGGGATGTGGTTGGTTGAGCTCTGTATGGATCTGTTGTAGCTATGTTGAACATAGGGAAGACTCTCATCCCATGTGCGGGGGTTCTTGGAATTGTACATGCATAGGATATGCACGATCATTTAGTTTATGACCTCGGGTTGGCCATTCGTATGGAGGTGGAAGGATGTGGATTTGGTGATCTTGGTGTCCAACAATAACCAGAGGATCAAAAAAAAAGTGTTGAGGAACCGACAATCTCGATCTAAGATAATGGTTAATGGTATCCCAAAATGTACCCGACTCGAAAATCTAGAAAAAAACTGCTAACATGAAAATTGTAACTACCAAGATGAAAGTTGTATGTGAGCTAGTTGGAAGACACAACTGGACATCAATATCCACCTAGATCAAGAACATCAATGGAATCCATTTGTAGCTACACTAAATGAACTAGACATGAATAGAAAGAAGAGAAAGAAAACTGATACATTGGAAGTCAATGATGTTTACTACCGCATAAGGAAAGAACCAGTCACATGTACTCGTTACTATAGACATAAAACCAGTTCCTTAAAAAAATGATATGCCATGATGAAATGTTCTTTGGAAAAATTTTAGACCACTACTTTATAACATAGTTTCAAAATAGGGGAAGTGAACATGAACATGGTCTTCTGTGTATAGAAAATGCTCCAATATACGGAAAGGACAGTAACATGAAAATCAAGAATTTTTTGGAACATTACATTATCTATGACATATATCATTTGGATCTAGAATTCAACAAAGTCCATAGGTACTACCATACACAAAGCTGTAAAAAATGCACAAACTCGCACTATAGATACAACTTTCCTATGCCACCAATGAAAACGATGAAATTCATTGAACCAATTACTTCAGTCAACAACGTTCTCATTGAGAAATCAAAATCCCTTCTCACATTTCTAGAGAGAAACTACTTTGACAAGTTCATCATCTTCAATGACTTCTTGATGGAAATAAAGATAACACAAGATGAGTACATTCAATTATTACAATCTACACTAAAGAAACCAACAATTTTCCTAAAACGAAAACCATCACATAATTGGAACAACAATTTTGTGAAGGACATGCCGAATATGTGCAATATGTCCTCGACGGATATGTTGCAACATCATATTGTGCCTCATACATGACAAAAGTTGACAAATCTATGACATCTACATTTAGGAGAATACGTGAAGAACATGAGAGAAGTCGAATCAATGCTTTGAAAATGATATGTACACTTGGAAATAAATTCCTTAATCTTCAAAAAATGTCAGCTCAATAGGAGGTTCATATTGCATTTTCCCTACCATTGAGCTCCAACTCAAGGGAATGTATCTTCATAAACACGTCTCCGCCTAGTGAGCATACATTCATTCTTAAGCCATTGTTCCTACTAAAACAAGAACTTGATAATTCATATGATGTGATGTTCCATTCCATTATTGACTACTACATTAAGCATCCAACTTATCTCAAACAAATATTCCTTGCAGAATTTGTATCTAATTATGAGAAAAAGTGCACACACATATCGAAAAAGAAAAAACCAAATGTAATACGGTTCATGAAATACAACAAACACATTGACTCTGAAAACGTTTTTCGCTCATTGGACATTGACAAGTTAACAAGTTAGATTTCCTATACAATGTAGACACCCCAAACGACTAGACACCTATACTACGTACAGAAAAACCAACATCAATGACAACAAATACAATTCAAGTAAAGATCCGAAAAGAATTTCCAATCCAACTTGCATTTGCACATACAATACATAGGTCACAAGGTTTAACACTTGACAGTGTCATTTTTGAACCTACTGGAATACGAATACATGAATTAGTATACACTGCTTTTTCATGTGTAAGAAACATATAGTTGTTGTATTTTCTTAATCCTCTCGCAAAGGACAACTTCAAGGTGAAGAAAAAAGTCAACATTAAGATGCAACGCCTTCAGAGTACTGCAAAATTGACTCTAGAATATGATTCACAATACATACAGTCAAAACCATCCATTTCAATTCTGTCACTAAACACACCCATCCTAAATGCACATATTAACAATATTCTCAATGACTATGACATAATGCAATCTGATATTTTGTGCTTGCAAGAAACATACATGAAATTGTGCATGGAAAATGAACAATTTGAAAACTTCAATTGCATATCAAATTGCATTAAACATGGAGTGATGATACTAGTAAAAAAATATATACCCATTTTGGAACATATGCATTTTGAAGAAACAAAGGTTGAGGTATTTCTCCCAAAGGTAATAGTTCATGAATCACAAATCACAATATTGAATATCTATGTTGCATTGCATGCAACTTTGACCAACATACTAAAATCCATTGCTAAAGCATTGCAACATTTACATTTGAACGAAATCATTATCATTCTAGGAGACTTCAATATCGACATGTTACAGAGAAATGACAAGACAAGAAAATTAGAAAACTACATGTCTAGTTACAATCTCCACCTTCTATTGGACAAGGTAAACTATGTACAAAAAACACTCATTGACCATGTATGGTCAAATGTGCCCAATGTACAATCCAAACTCTTTTTATTAAATGAATATTGGATTGACCATGATACAATTTGTCTTCTACTAGAATTATGAAATACATATTAAACATATTACACATTCACATATTTGAATGTGTGAAAACATAGTTGCATAGTTTTTTTACACATATACAAATCCCCCTTCTCTTTCCAATGGATCAGAAAAATATGGCATGTTTTCCACTTGTAAAGTACATAAGTAACTTTTGCATTCTTGTCAGATACATGGTTTCAACCAACTTCCAAAGAAACTTTGGTTTGTAATAGATTTTGGCACAAATAAACTATATACAAACACAACCATGGAACAAGAAATAAAAAGGTGCATGCTTCTACCTTTATCTTTTACTCTATTACTTTGATCTCTTTTATCATATGTCAATCTTGCATATTGTCCCTACATAATACCTTATTTTCATGCCCATTGTATTTTGTATAGTACTAGCATTGAAACAATTAGACCAAATGTGCAAGAGAATGAGGTCCTAAGTACCGTATATGAGGAAACTCAAGAACAATGTTTCAAAAGGTATGTCAATAATCAATATGAAACCCATACAATACATATGCCTTATTTGACATTGTTTAACGACAAAAAAAATGTTAGAGAAACATACAATATAAAGTACATTTTTTCTTTTCACATACTCAATTTACACATGTTTTTGTCAGGAAAAGGAAAAGTTGGATAAGTGAAGGAAGTGTTAGCAACGAATCATCCCAAACATCACAAGCACACGCGTAACTATTCATAAACTATGTCCCTATTACATTTAGGAAATAGATATTTACACTTACTTATTTTTATATGCCATGGTAAATACTCTAATGTCATATACTACCATTGTTTTCAATTCAGAGTAACTATTGGCATGCCCAAGTGAAGCAGCCGACATAGTGCAACATGCACCATCTAAAAGGTGTTCCTATTAAACTCTAGCCAATGCAATTCATTCAAATTGTGAAGCTAATACTACACCTTTGGAAAAAAATTGTAGACAAAGTGTCCTTCGTATCACTTCTTATGTTCAAAAATTTTCAACAGGCCGAGAATGACATCACCAAATATAGTATTAGTAGAGGGCTTGAACATCCTCTGAATGGGCCAGCTATTCATTGGAGACATAATGGTTTTGTATAGCACCTACTTGGACAAAGAAAATAGGACACACAACATACTACGTGATGATTTGACTGACACCAAGGGACTCATGATAGTCACACTGACTGCCCCCTGCACACCTTATTGAGAAACACGAGGAAAAGATCATGCCTGGTAATGGAATAACCATTACAAACTTTAAAATACTACCAAACACTATATACGATCATGGTGATTACAATCGTATTATCTCCCTAGATGACTCTAGTCTTGTAGAAATAGTGCCAATGACCTGCACCGAATACAATTTCATACCAAACACAACAATAAGACAATTTGATGAAAATAAAGACATGTATCCAATTGAAACCCTTGGGACTGCTATTACATTTGCCAAAAAGGTAGGGTTGCAATACATTCTACATATAAAAGATGGTGACTCAGATGATGACAAGGAAATGGTACCACTTCCATATCCTTTTTCTTTTTGCGAATTTCATAGCACAGAGTAGGTACAATTCCATTTCATGGTACATCACACAACCGCTTTGTAATTCTGTAATTTTATTATTACATATTGCCAAATAGTTTCACAGTGATATGAGTTTGCAAAAGCATGCACCAAAGTAACTCGAAAAAATTGGAACATATGGAGATGTTACTAAATTATATATTTTCCCACGAGAAAAATACTTAGTTAATGATACATTCTCTATGTATGTATATCATGGGGCCTTTCAATTTTTACTTTTCGATTGACAATTTAGTTTGAACTACTATAAACTGTACAAATTATAAGACTTAATGTTAGCTTCTGAGTCCTTTCTTAAAGTTCCCAGTTATGATGTTTACTTCTGAGTGCATTTAAGAGCATTTTCAAATTTTAGTGTCTATCCCCATGTATCGATAAGCTTAAATCTTGGCCACCGGAAAATCTTGGAAAAATCAATAAAATCGAGGGAAATGGAAGAGTTTTGCAACTATGATTTGCATCTCTTCTTGAAGATCTTAGATTGTTGGCATCTAATTTATTTGCAGGCCCTCCATCATTAGTTCAACTTCTTTTTTAGAGTTGCTCCTTGGTGTTATTTCTGTTATAACCTTTTTTTTAATGGTTTCTCCATCCTATAATTTAATTTTACAATGTTTTATGTTGTAGCTTCAACTTCAACTTTTCGAAACATATGCACATTTTTTCTCTTTGATGGAACAACAATTGAAAAAAGGGGAATTTCCTCTGATGCTTTTCAAAAATATAACCAAGAATATAGATGTCAAAGAAAAGGCCTTCCACACAATACAATCCACATTTATAATAGAATTGAGAACATACAAAAAAAAGGATCCGAAGAAACTTGCTCCACGACTGTTGTAAGTATACACACACAGTTCCATCCATTGACTTCGTATACAAAATTGAGTTTACACATACACATTGTATTTTCAACTATATTAACTGGTATGCCATGTACATAGGTCAAAGGTACATTAGAAACAACGAATACATACTCGACTCCTTTCGAACCTATATGTGCCAACTATAACTCCCTTGCTTATGCCTATGCATTGATAGATGGTGCGACAATTGAATGTCTACAATGCAATTAGAAATTCCCTCACGTATATAAACATTGCCTCAATGCTATCATTCGAACAATTAACAACACCATTGTGCAATGTACCATTAGACAACCGATATTGAAGGATGTGCTTCCTGGCTTGCCTCAATTGCCATATGAATCATATCTTCAGAAAAAAAGAAAGTATTGTCTATATGTTATGTGACTTTCAAGTACACAGTAAGTTTACATTAAATGAGGACAACGTGGTCCTACACATCAGTTGAAGACAAATAAGGACAACATGGTCCTATACATAAACTGAAGACAAAAAGGGTACAACAAACAAGTTCACTTGGACTATTTTAAATTTTCTTTCATCTCGTACACTATTTTAAATTGGTTCTTACCTTTGACTTTACAAGTTGTCTTATAATGCACCGAGAAGAAACATAACATATGCGCAAATTAACTTGGTCATGCCTTTGACTTTACATGTTGTCCTATAATGAACTGAGAGGAAGAGGAAACAAAACATATGTGTAAATTAACTTCGTTAGGAATTGTAAATCCCGAGAAGGGAAAGGAAAAAACCCTCATTTTGTTTCTGCTGCTAAGTGCCTAAATATTTCTTCTGCCTTTGTCCAATGTCAGTCCAACTTTGGAATGTAATAGAGATGTGTTATGCTCTTCTTCATCCTCTATCCAATGCCAATTCATCTTTCGAATGTAAGAGACATGTGGATGACATGCTCCTGAATACCCAAACCTGTCTTCAAAAACCAAATCATGATCCCACTCCAATACTGGGAATATGGATATGCATATGTTCAGTATAGCTAGCACAATAACCATTCTTCTACACAGTGCTATAAGGTGTTGCTCCTAGTAGAATGTTGAGTTATATTTAGAAAACAACAACTATAAAATGAGATATGGCATTGGAGTGACTAGTCTTTTGGAAATTTTTCACTGAAGTTTGAAAGTCAATAACCAATGGTGACAATGGCTGAGATGGATGTAATTGTAGGACTTTTCCAATAGTTGTTTTAGTTATTTGTGGAAAATTGAGTGATATCAACGTTGTGGAAGTTGTTCTTGAGTGTTTTTTCCCCTTAATTTGACTTGTCTAATATCCACTTGTCACACGTATAGCACCTTGAATAGTTGGTTGTATGATTCAATTTGCTCTTAACAATGGATATTTTTATGAAGTTGATAGCGTGTGGTAGCTATTGGTTGGACAGTACTTAAATGCAAGCATTGATAGCTTGATGTTTCGACCCATTTTTTTCTTCAAACAACATTTATCCACCATAAATTGATTCAGCATTTTAATAAAAACAAACAAGTGACATATGTGTTATGGGTGTGGTTTGCTTGCTCCTTAATACACAAGTCCAATACTAAAAATATTTGCATCAAAATCAACTATAAATCCACATTGCAAAATCAACTATAAAACCACATTACACTATACAAACAACCTGTATGTTCTAACTAAAAATTAAATTATTTACAAAACCAAGTAAACCATTCTGCATACAAACCCATGCACAAAGCATCTCGGCAGGGACATAGCCAATGCAATGGCACTTTATATATGCATCTCTTTCACCCTGAGATTATTTATTAAAACTCATGGAAGTTTAATATGCACGTCAAGATTGTGTCTATGTCGTATATATGAAATTAAAGTTTAATAGGAATAAGTTAATATTATTTATTAAAATTATATGAAATTTTAATGTGTGCATGTCAAGATTTTGTTGGTAGTATATATAAAACTAAAGTTTTAGGAACAAGTCAATATTATTTATTAAAAGTCACATGAAAGTGTATGAAAGTGTAGTGTACATGTTCAGATTGTGTCGGTGTCGTATATATAATCATATAATTATAATTTAACAATTAAAAAAAATTAAGTATTTTTTTAATAAGATGAGGATAACGCACCGTAATTAATAAAGAAATCCACGCCCTTGTCATTTTGTGTGTTGTGGAGTAGACAGTATATTATAAATTGTTTATTTAATAGTAATGATCACTCTCGCTGCATCGGATATACAAACAGTGTTGTTATAAAAGAATTAAAAAATAAATAAAATTATCAATATATAATATTAATTATTTTTAGTTGGTTGGTGAAATGGTGATGTTTTTATTATCTTCGAAATCTTCACATATGTTTTACTTTAAAATATTTTTAAAACGTTGAAAAGATTTATATGTTATTATAAAAAATAAAATATTAATTGATCTTATTGTTAAAGTGGAGATGCGTTTAGTTTATTAGATTTATATATTATTATAAAATATTTAAATATTTAAAAAATATTAATTGACCTTGTTGTTAAAGTGTAGATGTGTTTATTCCTTTCACATCTTCGATAAACATATTTTTTCTAAAATCATTTTAAAAATGTTAATTGACCTTAGTGGGTATAGTTGGAATGTTTCTGTTACTTTCAAATTTGGAACTTTAATTTTTAAAGGTAGTTTTAAGTTAAACATTTTATGTACTAAGTTATTTTATCTATATAAATAAGTGATTTTATGTATTTAGAGTTAAATGTAATTAAAAAAAACTTTGAAGTTAAGTATAAGCTTTGGAGTTAGTCCCCGAGGTGTAGGATAGTCAGTGATGGAGTGTGTTGTTAAGGCGCTTTGTGATGTTAAAGTTACTGGTTGGAAACCTGCGGGGACAAAAAATCCAGCCATGTTAAGGGTTGATGTGGCTCAGGCTGGGTGCGATCCCCGAGTGATTTTGATGGCTTAGATGCCCCTAAGTCATGGTTTCTTAGCCACAGGTTAGTCCTACATGTCACAGACAAACAAACAAACAAACAAACAAACAAACAAAAAAAGTATAAGCTTTGGAGATAAAAGAGGTTGGATCCAATGGTGGAAAGTGAAGAGTTTTTTATCATTGAGCAAGGTTTAATTCCAATGAGGGTTCCTTAACCTAGAGCCATGGGGACACCTTCAGGTAGTGATCTAACATGTGGTTGCACCCAGAGAGATTATATTAAAAATAATATCGTGACCTGTGCACACATAAGTGGATCAAATCCCACCCCCATGCCCTTCAACTTAATAGTCAAATCCCACTAGCACGATTGGATTTCGAGGGCTTCATTCTATACGACGGTCAAGGTTCGAAACTCACGACAATTAGGAGGAGACACCCAAAAAAATCTGTCCATGTTAAGGGTTGGTGTTGCCCAGAATGGATGTGATCCTTCGGTGATTTTGACGGCTTATGCCCCTGGGTCGCAGTTTCTTAGACCACAGGCTAGTCCCAGAAGAAATGAACACGCTAGCAAACAAAAAAAAAATAGTATAAGATTTGAAGAAATTTGACAAAATAGATGCCTCACTATCTACTTTGGAGCCAAGTGTAAGCCAAGAATAATTATGTTGGGAAAGAAAAAATCTAGTAGAAAAAATGGAATCTAAAGATCTACCCAAAAGTCTCAACCTTCCTTTCGCTCCTAGCTTGGTAAAAAACTCTAACATGGGACAAATTGGTAATATGGGGCATTGAAGGACCATCCTTATGCTGCATGTGCATATTGGAAAGGGAAACAACATAACACCTACTCAATGCATGCTTAGTAGTGGAATCTTTGTGGGACAAAGGTGTTAATTTATTCAAGTAAACTGACCGACATAGGTATGACATTGAACAAACTCCGGAAAACTTGAGATCCTCACCCTATGAAAACATGATCCTAAATAAGGCATGGAGCTTATTCCCGGAATTTTTTCTCTGGACAATTTGGAAAGAGCATTATTGTTACATCGTTAAGCATCAACAATGAAGCAAAGAAGATGTCTAGTATTCAATCCCAAACAATAATCAAGAATCCATTAGGTTCATCCTATGGTCGGAAGAAGATAAGAACCCATAAGGCATTGAGAGGATAATATTCTTGGCATGGGATCTTCAACATTGGTGCTAAGCCATTAATCTGCTCAAGCCTAAAGCAAGAGTCTCATCTAGGGAATCATGAGCCCGAACCCCTCCTCGGTTCATAAAACTCAACCTTGATGGGGCATCAAAGGGTAATCCAGGGTCTTCAAGAGAAGGAGGAGTGTTAAGAGATGCATCAAGAACCATCCTCGTCATCTATGCATGCCACATCGGTTAAAACACCAACAAGGGAGTTGAACTAGCTACCATGGTGAATGGTTTGCAACAACTCGATCAATTTGGATTCAACAATCTCATTGTTGAAGGGTACTCCAAACTTTGATCCATTCTTTTACCAAGATTCTACACAGGTCCAAGCCAGATAAAATATCTCAAAAATCACATCATTCGGCCAGGCTAAAGCAAGTCTCAAATCTCACTAACTCCATACCATCCCATATGCACTAAAACGTCAATGGATTAGCAGATAGACTAGCTAATGAAGGGGTCCAATAGTCCAACTAGGATATGATGTGGTCCTCGAATGGTACAATCATTGATCAAGTAAGAGAATATTATCTTCTCATTAATAACAAGTATAATGAACTCTCGAATGGGGTGTTATAGGTTGGGAAAGGGACTAGACCCATGTGCCCTGAGGACCACCATCTATGGATTTCTTTATGTCCGAGGAATAGGGATAGTGAGAAGGAGGTTGATGGGAGAGATCAATGTAGAGAAAGTATGTGCATCTTGTAGTTGTTGGCATAATTTCTTATTCATTCCCACCTCAAATGGAATCATGGATGAAATAGGGGCTTCAGTTTAAATGGCCTTCCTCAGCCACATGAGAAATTAGAAAGTGCAAGATGTAGGGGAGGCTCGTTTCCATGGTGGTGATGGTTATACATATAGATTTGGATCCCATGGCTCAACTTTGAATTTATTGGTTTTTTTACTGGTCCTAGATACTTTGGTTTATGGCTCATCCCTCTGTATATTTGCAATTTATGATTCCCATTTTCATTTATCTGAGATTGGGACTAGTGGTAGTAAAGTATTTTGTTTGGATCTCTATGTGGGGTAGGTGAATACTTCATGGGCCTTCCTCCTTTCCCCTCAATCATTGCATACTCCACATACCCTTACCACTACTCCCCTTCTACCACCCTTGTCTCTCTCCCTCACATTATGATGTTGAACTTTGACAATGAACTGGGCCCAAAATCCATAAGAGTGGGCTCCAGAAGAGGCCTAGAAAAAATGCTAAAAAATATCAGCCACAAAGGCCTCCTCGACACATTGCCAAGTCCCAAAAGGATGCCATGAAGGCATCCTCCGATTACCACCGTCTTTTTTCTTCTGTAGTGAAAGGATGAGGATGCCCACATGAAAAATTCAATTCTACAGAAAAGAAGGAATCTCTCCAATGATCAAATTGAATTTGAATTCAAGGATTGGATTCCTGAACTAGGTTTTCATGAACTAGGGACACCAAAATATTTAGAGTGACTAAAATCTATTGGTCGAATAAAGCCTTTATAGCCTAGGTAGTGGAGGAAAGAGGGTAGCAATAGTCGCTACACGGAAAATACCTTGTAGCGGAGGTTTTTAATGTTGCAAAATTGGAAAACATTGTCAAAAAAACCTTCGCTAAAACATTCGTTTTCAGTAGTGGATGTTTTTGTGGAGATTATAGCAGAACTTCATTATAACTAAAAAAATATGGGTGACTAGAGGTTTTAGTGGATGTTTTTTATAGGTGATGCACTTCATGGTGAATATGCATGGGTGCATCCTCAAACTTAAAGCACCGATGCTTACATTTCATCGAAAGCACCGGGGCAGTCAAAAAAATACTGGGACACAGATGCACTTATAAATAATAACACATTGGTGCTTTAATAATAACAGTGCACCAATCAAATCTATGATACCATGCATCGGTGCGTTACAAGACAAATATGACCAGTGCATGAAATTTAGAATGCACTGATGTAGAAGTCTGATACAGAAGCATCGATGCGTCATTTTAATTAAATGCACTAGAAGGCCGATTTTTATTATTATAATTGTTGTTTTTAAAATAGTATTACGATCGATGTTGGTTCATTGTATTATAGCACTGGTGCACATTTTATTACAACTCCGATTCTTTTTAGCATTAAACACACCAGTGTTCATTTTCTCTTTTTAGAAACATCGACCTATGACATTGTAATTATTGTTATTTTTTAATTGCATTGTTCATAAAAAAATGGCATATATCTTATAATAGTATTCATATGAATTAAATTTTGAGTAGTGCATATGGATATGATGTTTGGATTAATTTTTTATATCATCATATTTCACATCTTTTCTTTATAATATTTAATCAGCGATGTAACATTTCATAGCGACATTGGACAATGCAATAGATTAAAACACAACGTATTTTATTATATATGAATAAGAGGCTCTTTGTCATACAAAATGGGACACTTATTGGTAACCCCTTGTCTTTCAATTGGGACACTATGTTCATTACATTAAACAAAATGTCTGATTTTCATAGACAATTATTTCAAAAAATACAACAATTTGCATTGATATCCAAATATATCGATCATCGTTTTTCACTGGAACTATTACCAGTGCTTGAGCTACTTCCATGACTTGGGTTATTTGGATGAATGTTTTGTTGATTTCCTCAATTGTTTTCCTCTTCTTCAAGTTCCATCTACAAAAATAAAAATAAAGTGTAATGAGTGTATCTACATTGGTGAGAATAATGAAAATTGAAATACATAATATACATGAATGTAAATTGAAAAGCGACGTACCATACAAAGAATTGACTCATGAATGATAAACATTCTTTCAAAACCAAATCTCATGCCTTTTGTCAACAACTCTTTTGTTGGCACATTTCCATACTTTGTTTTGTGCAAGTTTTATACCCCATAATAAATCATAGATTTAATATAAAGGATTATTTTTGTTCCATTAATTATAAAATGAGAGAAGTAAAACAACATAGATACTTACAAATTCAACTATTAATTTTTGATATTCCAACATTTACTCAAAACCCATACGTAACCCAGTGTCAATCAATTCTTCTAATGGCTCTTCTTTGTATGTTATCACTTGTTTGAAGACATTCAAGGATGGTTGTTGTAAAACAACTTAAAATATACAAAAATGAAATCTTAAGTTGTTATAAGGAAATAAAAATTACTCACAACTTTGCTATCAACCCTTTTATTCCTTGTCATCTTGTTTTATGTGTTGAATGGTTCTGTTAGCACTAGAAACGACCTTCAGATTGCATTGAAGGTAAGCCCAGTACCCATAAGTTTATATGTCACAGGTTGGTTTTAAATTGTTCAAATGGGTGCAGACTCAAGATGATATCGTTTTAACTCAGAAAATTGGACTAGTATGCACATGCATGAATGAATTTTTTTTGTTGTTGTATGTTTTTTCTATTGCAAGTCTAACATGTCTCATTGACCATTGCTCTAGAAACGCTTCTTGTAATTTAGATAGAACATGGTTCTTGGAATCATTGGATTGATTTTTGTATTGTAAGTGGAAAGTAATTCTATACGTTCATTCCCCTATATCCCTCATAGTTTGGTAAAAGTTTTCCCCCTTTTCATTAACCTCCAACACCACTCCAGATGAGCCAAGGACCAATTCATCATCATTTACATCTTCTATATTTTTTATTTTATTAGGAAGACATTTCGTTCCTTTGTTGTCGGTCCCTGTAGAACATTAAACAAATGTGAGTTAATAGATTTTTTGAAACATGTTATCTAATATTATTAAGTATATTATTAATCAAAAGTCAAAAAAGAACTCATATTGAATAGTATTTTTTCATTCACCTGATACATCCTTTTACAATTTTTCCATCAAGCTTTTATGCTCTTCTGCACTTAGACCACAAAGAATCTTCTCGAGCTTCCTAATTTTGTGGCTCTGCATGACACACACTAACCAATGCATATTAGTTAAACTTACATATAGTTCAAACATATTAATTTTGTATAGAATTTACAATGAACTTGTCTTTTTTGCTTTTTTGGATATGCTATCATTGTGCCGATCATAATTTTTGTTACTTGAACTATTCTCTCACATTTTTTTTATCAATATACAACCTATACCATTCAATACAAAAGCTATTAAATATATTATATAAATAAATCACATAATTGTCAGCGAAAAAAAAATATGGCTTCTGATGCTCTTTAATAATATGAAAGCATGAAACACACCGACAAGAAAAAATATTTAAAAAAAAAAGACTTTAAATTACAACAGTGCGATATGTATCGATAACAACACTGCGACCAGAGTAAAAAATGAAAAAAAAATATACCATGAATGAAAAAAATAACCAAAAAAAATTACACACCGATGAACAAAATTTTTAAAAAATTATGTTACAACATTTTTGGTGCGCTTTATCAGTGATTGCACTGGTGCATTATAGTCAAATATGTGCACCGATAACCAGGAATCATATTTTAGAGAAATGTGACAGGGTTGAGAGGGCTTGGATCCGATGCAATAAGTGGTTCCCTTGCATCACATGTTAGACGCCTTATATATAGAAACATAGACCCATTAAATCTAAAACGCCTAAAATGAAAAGCCCTAATTGTGAAGTGATAGAGGGAGTTAAACTCTAAGGTGAAATTTTGCAGTCACATAAGAAAGAAGAAGAAAGGGCTTAAGGTAAGTATGATTTTTTATTTTTATTTTTTCTAAATTTTAATTAAATCCCAAAAAGGATAGAAATTGTAATTTTTTTTGTTATTAAAAACAACAGTAAAATTTAAAAATTTTACTATGCAGGGTTTTGAGTGAATCACAAAACCCTTCAAATTTTGATCTTCTGAATAATTTTGTTGCTCTAAAAGGGTTTTGAGTGAATCACCATACCCTTCAAATTCTGATCTTCTAAATAATTTTGTTGTTCCAAAGTATTCTACAGCTCCATAGTGCTCCTCGATATGTCTCTCATGCAAATATCTCCCCTGTGAATTTTGGAAAAATAATGAAATAGTGAATAGATTCTTACTGTTTAAAAGTATTTATGAAATTATCTTTTTGAAAAATAAATTCTCGCTCATTTTTCAATTGTAAGAAAACAAAGTCATCCTTTTTTTAAGTTTTTGAAACACCGGTGTGTTTATTAATATAACACACCAGTGCATTTGGTTATACAATGCACTAGTGCGCTAAATATTTTTGCAGCATTGATATCATATAATTCTTTTTTATTTATTTGAAATATTGAGAATTGGTGCAGTTAGTAATTAAACGCTCTAGTGTGGTTAGTAATTAAATTCCATAGTCCGTTATATTGTTATCGATGTACCAATGTGTTTTATTTAAATAAGCACACCATTATTCTTTAAAAGTTATCTGAATTTTTATTTGCACATAAAATAGTATATTCATCTTGAATTATCTTTTAGGATGCATCCACATGACTTGTAGTACTTCATAGTATATATTTTCCACTTAAAGTTGTCTTATTCTTAAAAATTATTGTTGCTTTTCCTCAAATGTAGGGAGAAAAAACTATAATATCAAATGGAAAACTCTTCAAATTCCATCTTGTTCCATATTGCTCAAATTCCATCACAGATTTATCCCTTTCCATCTCCAATAAGTTCATATTTTATTTATATTTCGATTATCTAATTGAATCTTTTTTTATCTATGTCAATCTGAATAAAAATGTATCCAAATTTGCAAGATCATGATTCAGAATCAAGTTCATATGCAAAAAATATTCCACTAGTTCAAAGACGTCAGAAGTAGCAACATACCACAAGCAGTTGGTATATGAAAATGGACAATCCCTTTACCCTGCCAATTGTAGCATGTCGTCTTCCAGCCGCAATCCTAGGTCAGTGATGGTAATAATTATTTAGTATAATGTAATTTGGACAAACCAATTGCATTTTGCTTACTAATATCATCGATGTACTAATGTTCAATATTTTTGAAATTATGATTCTTATGATGAGTGACCTACCTATCATATTTCGTTGCACCAAACTACAATGTCAAATCAAGAGAAGGATGCAATAAGAGCACAACTCGGAGAGGAATCATACCAAGAATGGTTGAATCAACGACCTATTCAATTCCCACTACATCCATATTCACCAATTAGGAATGACTACAACAATGGTAGTTCTTCACAAGTTGGAAATAGATTCAATCAAATAGAGGTTGGTATGGATGATTATTTACATGATATGACAAACATGGAGACAATGTTGTTAGATGCATTCGAGAATGATGATCTAGGGGATGATTCTCATATCATTGATACATTTTTCGAAATCCTGAAATCTACTTCCACCACCCCTCTCTTTGGACCTAACTGGTCAAATTCTACCCAACTGGAGACAACAGTGTTACTATACAACTTGAAAGAAAATTTTGGCATGTCAAACACATGTTTCTCGGAAATATTGAGGTAACTGACCATCAAGTCCCTTATATTTTGAGAAATCGTATTACATAATCAATATTAAAAATGGCTGATTTTATGAACGTTAAGTGACATTGTACATTTCTATTGCCTACTAACTAAAGGTTACTCAAAGATAAGGTTCTTCCGAGTGATAATATCTTGCCCAATAGCTGTGAAGAGGAAAATAAAATGTTGAAAATGTTGGGTGTTGAGTACATATCATATCATGCATGTCTAAATGATTGTATTCTATATAGAGGAGAATATGAAGAAAAAGAGATATGCGTGAAATTTGGGCATGATAGGTACCATATATCAAATAAAAATTGTAAATCACATGGTCCTCCTCATAAGATATTGAGGCACATGCCTATAATCCCAAGGATTCAAAGGCTCTTTCATTGCAAAGAATTAACTATGTTGCAGGTCTAGCATGCATCACACATAACTGATTCAGGAGTTATGTGAATCCCAACATATTCAATAGCCATGAAGCATATAGAGGATACATGGCCCGAAAAATTCAAGGATGAAATACGAAGTCTATTACTTAGCATAGCCATGGATGGCATCAACCCATATTCCCTCCAAAACACAATATCCCAATATCCCCCCATGGTTTTCCATGAAGAATGAACATCTTATGTTGGCTCTTATAGTCCCTGGTAGAAGACAAGTGAATAATATGGATGTCTACCTACAACCATTGTTATATGAATAGAAGGAATTATGGGAAGGGATACATGTATATTATTTATCAAGACCCATCGCAACAAAGAGGAGTTTTACATTTTATGGTGTTATCACTAGAAGTCACCTTTGGATTGCAATAGATGTAAGCCTAGTACCCATCAGTTTTTATGTCACAATGAATAAATTTAAGGGGGGTCTAATGGATGCAAACTCAAAATGATATCTCTTTAACTCAGAAAACTGGGCTAGTATGAATAGGTAGATGAGGTCTTGATCTAACTTCAGACAGTAAGTTGTAGTAAGGGTGAGTAGGGGGTAGAACTTAAGGAGAAAATATAAAGGACTGTTATGGACATCCGATCTTCCAGCAGCCTAAGGAGGAAAATATTACTACTATGGTCATCCAGTCGAGTTGTTGTAATCATGTTGTGATGCATGTTTGATTGCAGTTTTGTTACAGTGTCTTCACTTTTCTGAAGTTTTGGATCCAAGAGGATCTTGTATTCAAATATTTTCCTCCTTAGGCTACTAGAAGACCCGATGTCCATAACAGTCCTTTACATTTTCTCCTTAAGGTTTCCCCCCTACTCACCCTTACTACAACTTACTGTCTGAAGTTAGATCAAGACCTCATCTCCCTGTGCATACCAACCCAGTTTTCTGAGTTAGATCAATATCATCCTGAGTTTTCATCCATTAGATCCCCCTTAAATTTATTCATTGTGACATAAAAACTGATGGGTACTGGGCTTACCTATGCTGCAATCTAGAGGTGACTTATAGTGCTAACATTTCTGGCATCGTTTCTAGGGAGAAATTGAATATTGTCCTTGGGATTGAACGACAAATCTTACTGTTTATGAAGGTGCATCATAACTCAGTACATCAAAGATTGCAACTGTGCACCTGGAAACTCCACTGTTACGAATCCACTGTTTCAATTGTGGCTTCTAGAGGTAGACACACGAGGTCTACTCCACAACTTCCTTTATCAACACCTGAATTTGACCCAGAGAAAATTATCAGAAGGAGAAAAACCCTTCAAGAAGGTACTTCAGCTGTCAAACCAGGTATTTATACTGATTTTCACCATCCTCATTTAGAAACTCCAATATCTGCTTCTCCTTTTCCTTTTATACCATCTGCTGGAGTTTCTCGAAGCTTAAATTTTGGGAGTGTTCCTACTGATTTATCCTCTCCTGGTATGGGATTGGAAGGAGAAAACCTCATCACTCTTATCTCGCCTAAAGTTGTGCCATGGTTTAGAAACAGGACCTCAGAATATTTTCTCACTCTGGGTTTTACCACTCCTTCCCCTATTATCTTTGGGTTTTACCACTCCTTCCCCTATTAGAGTTGTTTCTTTTACAGAGAGGGAAACCTCTGTTTCCCCAAGCCCTATAGTGTTTTCCTCAGATCCTCTGTTGTTTCCATTTCTTCCCAGGAACACACCCCTAGTCTCCCATGTTCGAACTCCATCTCCTCCTGGTTCTCCTCCACCTCTCTTCCCTATGGCATGGGCTAATCCCCCTAGGAACAGAATGGATGCCATAGTGGTCGCAAGATATGAGATTCTAATAATACCTCAACCAATGAATGATATCCCTATTGGAGATTACCTGAAATACATGCCCAAGTTCACTGGAGAAGAAGACATAATTTCCGAAGAGCACCTTTTTTCCTTCTACAGTTATGCAGACAATCTAAATATTGAAAATGAGGATGTTTGGATGAGATTCTTTATCCAGAGCCTTGATGGTGAGGCTAGGAAATGATTTATGGGATTGATCCCTGGATCTATTGCCGGGATTGAGGCTTTAGATGATGTCTTCTTGAGAGAATGGGGGAATAAAAATAACTTTATGTATTATATCACAGAGTTCGGGTCCCTAAGGATAAAAGAGGAAGAATCTGTCTCTGATTTCTCCAAAAGATTCAACAAAATGTACAATAAGATCCCTATTGAGATAAATCCTACCAAATCCTTTGCTAAAATTACTTATGCTAGTGCTTTTGACCCTGATTTTTGCCTCCTGTTAAGAGAAAGAAGAGCTACTTCCTTGGCTCATATGCAAGATGCGGCCCTAGAAGTAGAGTCCAATGTATTGGAAGTTGTCAGACTCATAAATAAAACTGATAGAGACAGAGGAAGAGGGAGAGTTGAAGATTCAACCTTAGGTTCCTCTGCATCCCATCCTCAAGCAGATGAATTGACCAAGATGGTAAAATCTCTTTTTGTAGAGATGGAGAAGATGAAATTTTAAGGGAAGAAGAGTTATAAGAGTACCCAAAATGTTGAAAATAGAGGCAACTTCAGAAGACCAAACAATACCCCTCAGATACTTCCAAGAGAGCCCCGAAACAGACATAGGGATGATCAAAAAATCCAAATCCCTCTCCAAATAATCTCGTTGCTGATGAAGAAGGTGAGGAAGAAGAGCTTGATATTGAAATCCATTATCTTGGAGACACCTCCCCATTCCCCCATTTGACCCAATCTGCATATGAGGAGTCCCTCATGGACAGCCAAATAAATGAGTTGAGGAAAGGGGAGGAGACAAATAGTAGTCCCCATAGATATAATATCAGGTCTAAGAAGAAATAAGGGAAGTTTGATGTCCCTAATAAAACTTCCAGAGCATAGAAACCTACCAAAGACACAACAAACAACAACAAGGAGAAGAAAGAAACAAATCCCTTGTCCAACCCTTCGTTTTGAGAAAGAATTGCGCAATTTTTGACTAAGAACGAGTTGTGCAAACTCCATTAGAGGCTGGGAGAAAGAGCAACATAAATAAGTTGTGGAAGCTAGTGCAATGCCAACGAAGAAACAAACGGTTGCAACATAACAAGAAATCATGGAAATCGAGAAGGAAGACACAACCCAGCTATATATAGGACTAAACGCAATTGTAAAAGGGTTGTCATTATTATTGTTGTTCACCTATTCACTGGTTTGTCTCTTTGTAATTGGTTCATTGGTTTGTGAGTTAGTCAACTGGGTTGAGTTGAGTCAGGTTGGTCAAAGTCGCCTAGATTTTGGGATTAGCTGTTGATAATTGTTGTAGGTCGGGAAAAAGACATGTCTGAGTCTGTAATGGATTATAACTATCAACTAGAGGATTGGAGCTCTGTGACATGGGTCTAAGAGCCAAGAGTCTGTACTGATCCCTACTATGTAATTCTGAGTCTGTAATCAGAGAAAGATCCAAAAGAGAATATGAAGCATGACCGAAATTCAAAATATGTTGTGTCTTTACATGCTTACTTATGCATTACAATATTTCCTTTATGGTTTATGATTCTATTTGATGGTTCGATGTTTGAATTTTTTATCGCAACATAAGTAGGTTGGATTCCTGCATTTATATGTTTCAGATCTGTTAATTTCTCTTGCACAAGAACGAGGATGAGTTATGCCTTCTCTATGGATCCTCTTTGGTCTTCTCCCTACCCTTCCCTATCTATATATCTCAGCAACGCTTTGGGTGAGACTTCTTCTCTTCAGAGGAGATGAAAACGTCATCGCTCTAGACTACACGGTACTTTTTGTTGGTAACCTGAGAAGGACCCTGGTCTGATCAAATTTGTGCCAAAAAAATGGTTCCGTTGCCGGGACCTGTGTAAAAAGGGAGCATGTAGGGAGAATGTTGTCGCCAATCCATAGATCTAGCATTGATCAATGGTGGGAAAGGAGCTGTGACGAATTCATATGGAAAGAAGCAGAACTAAGGAGAAAATCATTGGAAAACACTCGTGAAGAAATCTATTATTCAGAAAGATCGAGCGACTAATATGAGATTTTATGGGTTAAATTCCCAGAAGAATTTTTTCACTGTATAAAGAGGCTCCAAGAAGATCCATAGTTCCAACAATGGAACAAGAAGATATGTGCATGGGATACCAAAAATTTAGCAGCACTCTAGAGGCTGGATTGCCCAGTTACACAAGATGTGGATTTATGGGTTATTACCATGCTAGAGGGATAGATAATCGAATTTGCAGCTGAGAACCACCAACCTTTTTCGCGGGAAGAGCAAATTTTCAAGAAAGGTGCAAGGGGAAGAATGTTGAGAGAAATCCCTCTATGGATTAAGGTTTTCTTGATGGAGGAAGGGATGTTGATTATGTCCCCAACCAAGATGGTAGCGTAAACACCCTCGCTTGGGGTAGGGTGAGATGGGGTGGGACTCATAGCATGAGAGAGGGGAAGGGTACTTTGACAAATGGGGGGGAAACATCAAAAAGTGGATTCAAGAGATGAGCGAGCCTTGAAGAGAGCCACCATATTTGAGAAGTGGTGGCACGACAATATCAAGAAATCCATAAGACAGTCTGAAAAGTTGAGAAAAGAAGGTGGAGCAGGAGAAGTAGAGGAAAGACAGATGGAAGAACTACATAGGATGAGAAGATAGGAATGATTGACTAGTCAAATATTAAACGAGAGAGAAGAGAGGACATAAATCAGCCCCCAGGAAGTGGGATGAAAAGGAGAAAGTGAAAAGGAAAGAGAGGAGGAAGCCAACATGAATCGTGGAGGAGAAAGAGAAGATTCAACCCCGATAACAGGAGAGATCGGGAATCCAACCAAAGAGATCATCCCAGTGGAAGCTAACGAGACCCCCCAGATCAAAGAAAACCATCCCGAATCTAGTGGCGCCAGCCCCGAATCAACCATACCCCAAGTGACTTTTATTTAAGCAGTAAGTTCGATACTACCTTCTCATGCTAATCATGTTCCAATACAATTAGTTAGTCAGTCAAAACCAGGAGTTGCGGGTACAGGGAGGATATTGGGATCTCCCGGTAGATCAAAAGCAGGACCGTTAGGGTTCATATTGGTACAAACAACAGGAACAACGATGGCTATCCATGAGGGGGGTTTGATTGCCTGATACACATAATTTTTGGGTAAAGGAGACGAAGATGTTGGGTAGCACTGGTTTCTATGCGAAGCGATCTGGAGATCCAGAGGAACCCTAGATGTGAATAAGTTGGTCAAGTTCCAGACTACCTTGAGAGGTTGTGCTCTCAATTGGTACATGAAGATCATTGAACCAAGAGTGCCAGGGATGCAAGGTCAAGCATTCACACTTGGCCAGGTATGGATGAGGTTTATAGCATAATTCAAACTACCCTAGTCAAAACAACAAGCTATGTCTGATTTTCGTGAGATCTAGCAGAGGGAAGGCAAATCAACCTAGGAGTACAACCATAAGTTTAAAGATTTCATAGGAAGGTTGGCACATCCAATACAAGAAGAACATCAAAGGGAGTGATACATTCAGGGGTTGTTTCCTCTAACTCATATTCCGCTAATGTAACAACGGATAGCCACATTAACATACGCCTTGGAATAATTGATGAAGATTGAAGCCATGGAGGGATACCCCGGGTGCCTGAGAATAATCTGACCCCCAATAGATGCGAATCTGGCGCAACTACAAGGGAAAATATCGACACTGACAGAAAAGATTCAGGAGCTGACGATACCCAGACTAGGACGACCACAGGTTTGGTGCACTGGATGTTATACGGAAGGTCATCTAGCGAACGAATGTATGAGAATGAGGGGACTGGGACCTCCTCAAAATATGATGGTAACCCCACCAGGACCCATGGCAGGAGTTGTGCAAGTGTCTAATAATTCATCATTCAATAGCCCTACCCCATATCATGCTTTTCCAGGAGGCCAAGCAACACCAACAACAAAATATTGTGAAATCTTTCGAATCCACAGCTATGGGCCAAGACAATGCCCCATCATGCAAAAATATTTGATAGTACCAAAAATAGCACACTGTGAGTTCTGCGCATCCACTACACATACTACTAATCAATGTAGAGCGTTGGACACACTTGCAGATAGATTAGACCGAACAACATTCAGGTGGAGTTGGAGGAGATTTCAGAGGAGGAATAATTGGGCGACGAGGATCAAGAAAATGTTATAACTATGATGAAAAGGGTCACTTGGACATAGATTGTCTTCATTCAAGGCGGCCATGGTGCTCTCACTGTAGAACCAACAGACAGGCAACATAATACTGTCCAAAGCTAATTGAAAAATGGGAAGACAGAGTACGACAAAGAGCAACTAACCTTATCAGTTTAGAGATCAAGAGGATTTATAAGGGATAATTTCCCATCCTTAATATCCTTACTCGAGGGGGAGCGAAGACAAGAGTTGATGTTGATACTCTACCTCAGATCCAGAAAGAAACACCTAAGGGAGACATGTATGACCCCCTAAAGAAAAAGTTATTCTTTAAATATGCCATAGAAGTATTCCATAATATTCCTAGCCATGAAATGCATGAGAACCCCC
>JZKD02S0984483.1:575170-592501 GCA_000966675.3 Picea glauca
CGGACCCCCCACACACTAAACCACTAACTACCTCCCCCCCCTTCGAGTAGACCACTTACCGCCTATTTTTACCACCCTTGCCTCCTGATGACACCTATCTTCCACTCACTTGTCTCCTCTCGGCTATCATGTCAACATATTTTCCCTCTTCGCCCCTGCCTGCCATGTGTCTCCCACTGCAGTTTCATGTCATGTCTCCTTCCCGCTTCCGCCTTTCTCCTTCTGCCATTTGTATCCCATGTCACCTCCACCTATATGGTTGTCCCCACTCTCCCTCTACCACCACATCCCCTCTCCTCGCCACATCACCCCTACACCTTCCCACCTCATCTCTCTCATGTTAGTTTTCGCGCTTTCCCGATCCCATATTCGCTTTCACGTCTTTCCACCTAGACTACGACCATTTGTTGTATCCTGATGAGCCCGTACCAATCATATTTCTATCTCCTCCTTGTCATCATCCTTCATCCACCTACAAGTCTTCCCGGCTAACATCCAACAAAGCACAAACGATGAAGGAAAGGAGACCGAGATTTCCAAGCATAGGAATTGACTCTACCCACCCAAATCCCAATGAAATAGTTAATGTAAGCGGGGGAGGTGGGTGAGAAATTGTCTCCTTCCATAAATAGAAGGCCAAAGAGGGACAAATGCAGAGGCAGAAAACTAGTCTAGACTGACAGAGATTGTGTCTGACAAGAAGATTGCATGGGCAGTCTAACCAACGTCTGCATGCGTATCCTGATAGAGAAGTTCATCAGGGAAAAGCTTTGAAAGCATGACAGGATCGCCTCAGGAAGTCGGAGCTAGTTCAGAGTATATGTAGGCATATTTTCCATTTTGTTTAGTTTTGATGGTTGAGCTAAGATCCCGTATGTAAAGTTTTAGTAAAGCCTTTGGTTCTCTAGTTATGTATTGCATTTTGAGACTTCTTGTTTAATGATAGTCAACCTTCTTTTCCACCTCTTTTGCCTCTGATATTGAAGGCTTGGGAATGGATGATCCAATCGAGTTGTTTTAATCATGTTGTGATGTATGTTTGATTGCAATGTTGTTACAATGTCTTCAGTTTTTTTGAAGTTTTGGATCCAATAGGATATTGTATTCAAAGTTTTTCCTCCTTAGGCTGCTGGAAGACCAAATGTCCATAATGGTCCTTTAAATTTTCTCCTTAAGTTCTGCCCCCTAATCACCCTTACTACAACTTATTGTATGAAGTTAGATCGAGACCTCATCTGCCTGTGCATACCAGGCCAGTTTTTTGAGTTAAAGCGATATCACCCTGAGTTTGCATCCATTAGACCCCCCTTAAATTTATTCATTGTGACATAAAAACTGATGGGCACTGGGCTTACCTCTGCTGCAATCCAGAGGTGACTTCTAGTGCTAACATATGGCATATGTGCCTACACCACACATGATTATCCAAGATTAGGAGTTTTCTCTGGTAAATTACATGTTTATTGAATTGTTTATATACGTAACAATATTTTTTGGCATACACTGGGATTGTTCTGATCTTCAATGCTAACATGATATATATACATTAATAATATTGCATGTCTTATAACAAAAGGGTATCATGGATGTAATTTTTGTGGGCCTTCTCTAAAGGCTAGGTGGGCCAACCACCTATGAAATCCAGTGTACGACTTCTCCAGGGCATTCCTCCCATAACAACATCGTTACAGAAGAGAAAAATTTGCTTTCAATGGTAAACCAAAGAGAACCCAAAGGATTGCAATAATGACAGCAACAGAATGGATTAGAGCATATGAGAGAGAGAATAACAAGGATATTATAGAAATGTTCGATTCAAATGGGGATCCTATGTTTGATGATACATAATTCTTCAACACCTATGTTGAGAAATTTCCCGTTGGGATGAAAACAAAATCTATCTTTTATGAGCTCCCATATTGGGAGCATCTTAAGATTGCCCACTTACTAGATCCCATGCATATATTTAAAAATGTTTCATATTATTTATGGAGGCACATATAATCAAAATAAAGTGACACATCGGTTGTTATGAGAGATCTTATTTCTTCAAAAAATAAAAAGAAACATTGGCCAAGACAATAAAGTAGAGGAGAGACTAGTCCCTCTTTGTCTTTCAAAGAAGGTGATGTCCCATTGGTTTTGAAGAAAGATGATTTTTCTTTGGAAAAGGAAGTTATATTGGGTGTGAAGGTTCCTTCCTTATATGGGTCTACACTATGGTGCGGATTCACTGTGGAAGACCATTTGTCGGGGTTGAAATCACATGACCATTTGAACCCTCTAAGAGTATGTATGTCAAAAACATGATTTTATTATTTGTTTTAATTTTTATGCCATCGGAGAAAAAATAATTAATTTTGTGTGTGTATAATTTGTAGTGTCATTATCCTCTACTCATGCATGGGTGTGTGAACCATGATTTCCCCCAGGACCTATGACGTGCCATATCTAAATTATTTTCATTTGTACGTTGGATCACATCAAAGGAGATTCATATGGCTAGCATTCTATGGTGGCGTCAAGAGATAAATGAGATTGTTTGTATGTTTTAGAAGGAACTATCAATGAGTTTCATGGACTTGTTGTATCATATTCTAATTCACCTAGTATATGAGATTGAATTAGTCGAAGTGGTCTCCTTTCATTTGATGTTCTTATTAGAGATGCACATGAATAAATTGAAAGGATTTGTTCGAAAAAGGTCAAGACCCGAGGGGTCTATGGAAGAGGGGTACATATAATATGATTCTTTCTATTATTCCAGTGAGTACATAAAGCAGATTGAAAACACACCAGGTGCAGTGATTTGGGACAATGAAAGGGATGAAGACAAAAGAGAAGGGGATCTTATCCATATGAATGGAAAAATGTGCTTGATAAAGAGTAAGTGACTTATCGTTTGTCAAATTTATACACAGTAATTATTCACACTAAACTTCATAATGTATATTTTGATCTCATATGTACTATATGCCAGTTTGATTTCATGAACATATACATAAGAAAATTCAAAAATTGATGCCATCAATAAATTCATTCTTTATAATTCTGAGGCAACATAGCCTTGTGTCACATTGTATGAACAAAAGAGGAAGAAACAAGATAGTGATGGGAAATAATTTAGACAGTTGAATGTTAGAAGCATGCCTTATCCTAATCATTTAAAAGAAAATATGCCAATGATATGCCCCAATAGTTGGGTTGCTGACCAATTCAGAGATAAATACAATGTATCTGGTCGTTACCCGTGTGCTGAAGAGGATGAAATAAGCATATGGATTGGGTGCAAAAACTTGGTAATAATCTCTATGTACATTTTAACTTCATAATGCACCTTTTAATTATAACATCTATATTTTATATTTTATTGGTCGGGTTATTAGACACATGACACTATGATTTTTTAACTTTTTATAGGTGCATTTGTTCCCATCTATGTGGGCATATTGACATCATTTTTTCACAGAGGATGCCTATGATGGACACATGACACAAGACTAGGAGTGGAAGTCGAGTTCAACCAATCTAGTTGTGTTATCCACCATGATCAAAACCTAATACATGGGAAGTTAGGTTATGTTGGAAAGATACAAGAGATCATTCGAGTGGACTTCTCTTCTTTCCAATGTGTTATTTTTTGGTGCAATTGGTGGGACACCTTTGATCAGAATAATGTAAAGGAATATCATGATAGTGGGTTGATTTGTATCAACTCTAAAAATATGTGGGATGAAGCTAAGGAGCCTTATGTTTTCCCAAAACACTGCAACCAAGTTTTTTTTTACATAGATGTGTTGGATAGGGATTGGTGGTTCGTATTAAGACACGACCCTAGAACAAAACAAATTTTTGAGAACAACAGTTCTATCATGCCAATCAAGGAAGATAATCACGGTGATGACAACATACTATGAGATGTACATGTTTTATTTCATCATTTATATCGTTGTTGTATATATTTTTTTATCTTTATTTCACTAATTATATTATTTTTTATTCATCTTGTGACGGAGGAAATGGAAAGTTAATTATAACAAATATTTGAACAATTTTAGTTGGTTAATAGTTATTTTGATGTGTAATGTGTTTTCCCTTCAAATTATTTGTGTTTGCATGAAAATATTGATTGAAATATAATTTTATATCATTATTTGAAGATATTTTTATGTCATTGCATGCTTAATATAAAATTTTAAGAATTATTTTCATGATAAAGTCGTAACAACATGTTTTTAGAAAAATTTCACCAAACATTTTATGGTTGGCATTTTATATAATAGGTAAGATTCGCAAAGGTTTTTACACTTAAAACTAAGTATTTCCAATTGTGAAATCCTGAAAAATGTCAAACCAGTTGAACTTTTAATGTGATATGAAATTCTACTTTCTCCATATAAAGTTTTATGATGTTGAAACCACTCTCAAACATCATGGAACAATTAATGGAAATGCTAACATTTAACTAAAATGATAGAAAGGTCTTCTCCTTGTAGGAGAAATATGTCAAGTTTGAAGTATTTAAGAATTTAATATTACTAGTAATTGCCAAAATACACATCTGAGAATTTGTTTTTTCAAAAAGGCCTCAAGTTGTTAGAAGTTTGACCCTTTACCAACATGTTATTGAAGAATTGAGACCTAAAAAAGATCTTTCCAAAACATTGTTTCGTTGTCATAATGTTGTTAGAATTCTGTTGTGTTGTGAAGGTGGAATGTATCTATTTATTAACAATTCTCTTACCCTTGGACACACTCAAGAACTTGTATAAAGTAATTTTGTTAGTGATATGACTTTGATCCTTAAATATCTTAGGAAAATTTTAACATTTGCAATGTATATCCTTTCTTAAGCATTTGAGTTATGAATATTTTATACCATGCATGAGTTATTTAATTAAGTTTTTTTATTTTATATATATGCAACAACATATAATTTTATAGTTGGAAACATGCTTATATATTGAATGGTAATATTTTAATTTATATAATTTCTTATTTATCCTAATACTCTATGTTGATATTAGAAGTAATAATATGTTTGTACACCTCCACCAATCGAACCCTTCATAAGGACATGATACCATCATGAACATGCGATCGGCCTCACTAGCTAGTAGCCCTAGTGTGTTAGTGGAAATTCTTTTTGGGAACTCTGGCTGGCCCCTCTCGATCTCATCTCACATATGCATCTGTACTTGTGTCATCGGCCTAGAATGATGACAGAAAAAAGTAGGCCTCATCTCCAGATACCTCTCTAGAAATAAACAAAACAACTCTGAAGAAAAAGGGAATTCTTCCCTCCCATGTATCATAGCACGACATCTGTCTAGAGCTATACAAAATTGTCGCAAAAAAATGGCAAACTATGTAATACATCTTGGCCTATGTACCAAAGAATCAACATAATACAAAAGAGCACAACTAATGTGCTTCCCATCACTATTAAAGTGTGTAATGGTAGTCACTAATAGTGAGATGAACGTAACCTCCTCTTCACCGAAATAAGTGACTCATAGATTTCCACCAGAGACTTGAAAATTAGTTGGCGAAAGTACATCAACCACAATATATCTCTGAGAGTACATGAGTTGACTCTCTTCTGCAACACCGTCTGGGACATCAGGGAACTGGGGAAAATCCTCCCCTCTCCTAGATATCCCAATGATAAAGTATATATCCTCCTCAGTAGGATGGTTCCAAGGATCAAGATCGACATAGAAATATTGTTGATGGACATCTCATCGACGAATCAGTTGCACCAAGAAAACAGAGTGCCCCTTCATTGATGTAGCCTCCTCATAGTAATTAAGGAGGCCTACATTCCTCAAGAGTACTTGGGTCAGTGCAGTAATAGGGAGAGGGTACAAATATATCTTTGTCTCCCTCACCTCCCAATCCTATAAAACATTGTACAGGTCAATCCTATGCTCTTGTTCCTGCTGCTACTCTATTGGCTGATGTCTCTTCATGATTAACATATAAAATACATCGACATCATACATAAAACATAGAAAAAGTCAGTAAATGAGAAATTTATTTATAAATATGGAAACATAACTTTCTTCAAAAAATAACTAAATTTCATTAGTGGTGTGACAAACAAATACTCAAGCACCACCCACAGTGTGCATCTTACTTATGAGCACCATATACGGTGCTCACATGTAACATAATGCATCGTATAACAAAATTTATATTATTTTATGTAGTGCACTGTATAACCTTACTGCACTAGTGCGCTAAGGTTAACTAATGCACCGCTTAAAATAATAAAAACTCAAGATCCTAAAGCATCATAAAACCATTTTTAATTTTTTTTTTACTGCGGCATGTATCCTTTCCTGACATGCACCGGTGCATTATAGGAAAGATGACGCACCACACCAACAATTTTTTAAAAATTGATAATTACAGTACTTTGGAATTTAGACTCTAATTTCTTATGGTGATTTGTTGGAAAATACTTAATGCACTAGTACATCATTTTACCATTGCACCACAAAATAATTTATCTAATTTGTGTGGTGCGTCATTAACATAACGCCCTGGTTCGTTAACGTTATTTCGATGCACTGCGAAAAATCAACTATATTATTTTAGGTGGTGCTTCGGTAAAATTACGCCTCAGTGCATTAATGATTACCCAAAAAACCAGTGCATTGGGTTTACAAATGCACCACCAAAAAAAATAGGCATGGTGTTTCGGTGCACCTTGTAAATTTTCATGGTGTACTGTCTACGGTGCGAGTTGAACGACCAGAATGCACCGCGCATAATTTTTTTTTTTAACAGTGGAAATTTAACTGAATTTTGAATTTTAATCTGCTAAAAGATTAAGTTATAAATAAATAAAGTGTAACATCCACGGCCACCCAACCCAGTCCGTGCTACTCCAGATAACGTTATGCCACCATTATGTAACATCCTTGGCAACCCAATCTGGGCAATGCTACCTCACATAACGCTATGATACCATTTTGTAACATCCCCATCCACCCAAGTCGGGCCATGCTACTCTAGATAATTATCTGATACCAATTTGTAATGTTCCCAGCCACCAACAGGTCGAGCATGATCACTGAGTAAACATATTTTGCGGAAGTATTCACATATAAGCTTAACAACAATAAATAAAGATAACATGAAAACATACATGCAGCGAAACACAAGATAACATTACAAGAATCACATACATGCACTAAAATACATCATTTAACCATTAGGTACATAAAATATACTTATCTCTTAATTGAAGTACACCAAATGCGTGCAAACCTTCCATGAACCTCCCAACCTTAGACCACATTTCTCATCACTCTCAATAGTGGGTCACCCCTGAGCTGGGACTAAACTCCATCGGAAAAGGGATTCCTAGGCTAGGCAGGGAGAACAAGAAGTTGCATAATACAACATGAAGGATTTCCTCAAAGGATCCACTTACTCCCACAGCTCACAGACTCTCATTCCACACATGCCTCTTCCACCCCATAAGTGTACACATTCACTGTCACACAGTCCATCGGTTGCCACACCTCCCTTTCTGGGGCTTCAGCAACAGGTCAGATCAAGAATTCTCAGAGCTTTGTAGATGCTACTGGACTCCCTCCAAAAGAACTCACTTCCTCATCACACTCTCTCACTTGGAGAGAGTTTCACATAGGCCTAAAAACTTGCTTCTTCTATCCACACGCCTGAAAACCCACTTCTTCACTACCACTCCTCAACACATGGGCATGGTGATGGCAGCAACAAAAAATGGACATGGAAATGGTATAGACAATACAAAATGCAAGAAACCCCTAGGGTACATCTACAGTGAGTGTATCAATTTGGTTTTGTTGCAGGGGTTCAGGTGTCTTGGAATTCAACAATGGTGGACTAGCTCACTTTGTGCTTGTTGGGTGCATCAGTGAGTCAGGGTAACCGATGTCCAACCTCGTTATAATCGTGAGCCCCCCATGAGAATGGTCACCCCCCCCATAAATATGCATGTGTCTTGGCTGACACTTGGCTCTCTTGGAGCATGTTCCTCCCCACTTGGAACTTGTTCCTCTCCCTAAAGGAACTTAGGATAAAATAATATCCTCTTTACATCTTTTAGAATACTAATAAATTATTCTATTAGGATCTTAAGCTTATCCCTTTTCCTCAATCTCTTAGCCTCCTCCCTTGCCCAACCTAGTGGAGTTCAGTCCCCCATACTCTTTCTTCATGGTCGGTCTACACGCAATGATGTTTTTATATTAATAATATGAATATTTACATGTACAAAATAGGCTCCTAGCCCTTAACATCTAGGCTCCTAGCCTAGTCAACACATAATCCTACCAGCTTATAAATACTTGTCTCACCAACCTACAAAACATGTTACATTCATAATTACAATTGGGGCTCATCCTTGGGGTATTACAATCCCCTCCCCTTGTTGTTTCACTGCACTCGATGCAACTTAATTACACAACATCGACAAGATTCCCAAAATATTAAAAAAGATGTGGGTATTTTGCCCACATAGCATCTTCGTGGTCCCATGTTGTGTCCTTACGACCGTACCAGTTCCACTAGACGTTTACAAGCCTTATGGATTGATTATGGAGTTGCTTGCTTTTCTTGTCCAGTATGCACACTGGGTGCACTTGTAAATAACCTCCTTGCTCCACCTGAATCGAATTCCAATCAATCACATGATCAACATCGGGTATATATTTCTTGAGCAATGAGACATGGAATACATTATGAATAGTCATGCATGCAGGAAATGAAATCATATAAGCTACTGGTCCAATCCTTTCTAGAATTTCAAACGTTCCAAAATATCTGGCTTCCAACTTGGAACAATTTCCTAGCTTCAGGGAACTTCTTTTGGCTTTCACCTTCAAGAAAACATGATCACCCACTTTAAACTCCATGTGGTTTCTACCTTTGTTAGAATAGCTTTTCTTCCTATCTTGGGAAGCCTTTAAATTCTTCTAAATCTTTAACACTTGATCTTCCATTTCACCAAGCAACTCTAGCCCAAATATTTCTCTATCAGGTGGGTTGTCCTAGCTTGTTGGTGTGTTTCACTTTATGCCATAAAGTGCCTCAAATGGGCTCATCTTCAATGATGCTTGGTACCCATTGTTGTAAGCAAACTCTACCAAGTGTAGGTAGTCTTCCCATCTGGACAATTTTTCCATCATATGCATTCTTAACATATATTCTATCACTTGATTTACTCTTTTTGTTTGTCCACCAGACTCAGGATGATAAACTGTGTTGAAGTTCAGGCTCATTCCGAGCTCCTTGAATAATCCTCTCAAAAATTTCAAGGTAAATTTTGGGTCTCTGCCAGACACAATTGTCTGGGGAATATCGTTCAATCGTGCTACTTCCCTCATATAAATATCAACAACATTAGATTTAATGTGAGTAGTCTTCAAGGGAATAAAATGGGAAAATTTCATAATCTTATCCACCACCACCATGATGGAATCATGTTTCTTGTTTGTTATGGGTAATAATGTGATGAAATCCATTGTCACCACTTCCCACTTCAACTCAGGAATAGGTAATGGTTGTAGGCACGAAATGAGAGTGGAGATTAATAAATAAATGTATAGAGATATCTTGGATATCCAAAAATATAACATAAATGTATTAGATATGAAACCATAAACAAAAAGATACAGTAATACATAGTTTTCTATTAATGAGCGAAAATCTACAAAGACTATAAAAATACAAAGTGAAAGACTCGCTAGAATGGTGGCATCTTATATCTGAGAAGATATGTGTTTGCTACTCACATTCACAAGAAGATGTTTTTACAATGAGGCTCCAAAGGCATTTTTATCATAAATAAAATCCAAAACCCTAACCCTGGAAGATGAAAAGCCAACAGTTTTGTGGACCCCGTTTTGGGTAGTTTGGTGTATCAACTTCACGGGGGCATAACTTTGGCATACAATATTCGTTTGGGGTGCACGATATATCGTTGGAAATGTATCATTGAGGAGATTCATTTAGGGGGATAAATCAAATCACTTGACCATCATTGAGAAAATCGATCCCCAAAAACCTTCATTTAGGCCCTCAAAATGGCCCCAGAAGTTAAAAACTGCTAAAAATAGTAAATTACCAAAATTGCTAGAAAATTGTTTTGAGCTAGTTGGAAAAGGTGGGTGGCCACCGATATCAACCTAGATCAATCCTCCCTCATTAGGACTAAATGGTATCCATTTCGTTGAGTTCCCGGGGGAAAGGGAAAAACATTTGTTGAATCTGCATCTTGATGAGTTGCTTGCCTTGTTGAAGAAGTTGTGCTACTTAGCTTGTTGAAGGTTGTCATGAACATGTAGTTGAAAGGGTTGGACATTTTTAACCAGTATGGATACATGATATGCCTATGTGAAGAAGGAATCTTTACACTTTGTTACAATCTTGTGGACCTGCTTCTGTTGGATAAGAGGTGCTTGGGCCGAGGATGTAGTGGTTGCAGTATCCTTATGTTTACCTTTTGAATGTATTGTGAAGAAGTTGAATTTTGTAGTATGAGATACCACCTTGCGGCACTGTTTAGGTGGAAAAGTAGTCGGAACTACCTATGTTATTCTATAGAGATCACCCCCCATAGATACAATGACACTGCAGGGTCGAGACTCATAAAAAACATGGCGCTTCCACATATATGGTTGGCCCAAGAGAACATCAAAACCATCCAACCATCCACTGGGGAAACATCACATAATATATCATCCTTGAAGGGTTGGATGTTGTATGACAATCAACATTGTTGGCTAACATGAATATCTCATCCATGGCGAAGCCACCTAATGTTGTATGGTTGTGGGTGTGGTGTTGTAGACAATCCCAACTATTTGACGACCTTTGTTGATATGAGGTTCTTCTGGCTTACGCTATAAACAATAAAATGCAGTGGGGTCCCCTTCACCCACATCTATGAATGAAAAAGGTTCTCCCCCTCTTTAGGATATGTTGGTTCTTCTGGTTGAATTGTTGCGATCGTGACAATAGTAATGGGGTCTGCGTTGATGATCTATCTTTTACCAGTATTTTCATAATCAAATTATGAATCAGGGTTCGACTCCTTGTATTTTATCTCGACCACCAATGAATTTTTTGAGCGACATTCCTCGGTGTTGTGCTAGGGTATTTTGTGGAAATCGCACCATTTTTCGATGTCCTTATTTGTCTTCCCATGACCCTTCTTTTCACGTGGCTTGGACTAGTTTTTGGGAGACTGTTTGTTAGGGTCATCTTTATCATACTTTGGTTGTTGTAGATTTGTAGACCCAAACTCTCGTTTTCTCTGGTGCTTAACTGTTTGCTCAATTTTAACAACATATCGATCAGCAGCACCGGGTGATGAGATGTCCAAAAAAATTATTTCAGTTTGGATGTATCTGTGTAGATCCCCATAGTATTTCAGAACCAAATTTAATTTGGAGTCTTTGATACCCAGCTTGGTGCGCAAGGTATGGAAGGTATTGGTGAACTCTAGAACTGCTTGGCCCCTCTCTTGCCATAGTCTGGTCCATCTCATGTATTGGTCCTCATATTTTCCAACAGGGTAATATTGTTCCTTTACCACATCCACAAAAAATCCCAAGTGGGATCGGCCCCATATATTCCATAATTCGCTGTGAAAATTTACTCCCAGTAAGTTTCCCACCAATTTTTGACATGGGGGAGATCTTTAAGGAGTGCAAAGGTGATCTTTTCCCTGTCAAAAAAATTATGAACAGAGAAATAACCTTCTAACACATTTAACCATTTGTCTAGGGCATTCGCTTATATCTGACCTTCAAATACGGGAATATCCAAAATTGACCTATACCTTGAAAGGAGAGGTTCTTCCAAAGTGGTTGTTTGATGAATATGTACATGTTTCTATTAGTAGGAATTGAAGTATGTGGGAAAAATTCTCCATCATTTCGTCCCTCTATCGAGTGAGAGCTTTCTCAAGCAACAAATTGATAGAATCGTCTGCTCCATTGTTTTTATTTTCTTCCGCCATGGAGGGTTTGTTGGGCATGCGAGAGTGATTTTCTTCAAGAGAGACAATCTCGATACCCAACTTGCTATACTCAGACCTCATCGAGGACATGCACTGAAAAATAAAAAAACGATCAAGAGCAGCCTTCTCTGATACCACTAATCTGGATTATTTTTGGCATGAAATGAGAGCGGAGATATAATAAAGAAATGTACAGAGATATCTCAGATATCCAATAATATAATAGAAATGTATTAGATATGAAACCATAAAAACAAAGATACAGTAATACACAATTTTCTATTAATGAGCTAAAATGTACAAAGACTTTAAAAATACAGAGTGAAAGACTCGCTAGAATGGTGACAGCTTATCTCTGAGAAGAGATGTGTCCACTACTCGCATTCGCAAGAAGATGATTTTAAAATGAGGCTCCAAAGGCCTTTTTATCATAAATAAAATCCAAAACCCTAACCTTGGAAGATGAAAAGCCAACAGTTTTGTGGACCCCGTTTTGGGTAGTTTGGTGTATCAACTTCCCAAGGGCATAACTGTGGCATACAATCTCCATTTGGGGCGCACAATAACTCGTTGGAAAGGTATCGTTGAGGATATTAATTTAGGGGGATAAATTAGAGACTTATACTATAATTTATAATCTCTATCCAGAAAAACCTTCATTTAGGCCCTCAAAATTGCCCCGGAAGTTAAAAATGGCTAAAAATAGTAAATTACCAAAATTTCTAGAAAATTGTTTTGAGCCAGTTGGAAAAGGTGGGTAGCCACCAATATCCACCTAGATCAATTGTCCCTCCTTAGGAAGCAATGGTCTCCATTGTTTCGAGTTCCTAGGGCATAGGGAAAAGCATTTGCTGAATCTTCATCTTCATGAGTTGCTTTCCTTGTTGGAGAAGTTGTGTTGCTTAGCTTGTTGAAGGTTGTCATGAACATGTGGTTGGAGGGGTTGGACCTTTTTAACCAGTCTGGTTACATGATATTCCTTTGTGCAGAAGGAATTTTTACACTTTTTTGCAATCTTTTCAACCTACTTCTGTTGGATAGAAGGTGCTTGGGCTGAGGCTATAGTGGTTGCAGTATCCTTCTGTTCACCTTTTGAATAGATTGTGAAGAAGCTGAATTTTGTAGTATGATATAATATATTGCGACACTGTTTAGGTGGAACAATAGTCGGAAATACCTCAGGTATTCTATAGATATGACCCCCTAGAGAAACAATGACACTGCGGGGTCGAGACTCATAAACAACATGGCGCTTCCACATATATGGTTGGCCTAAGAGAACATCAAAACCATCCAACCATCCACTGGTGAAATATCAAATAATATCTCATCCTTGAAGGGTTGGATGTCGTATGACAATCAACACTGTTAGCTGGCATGAAGATCTCATCCATGGCAAAGACACCTAATGTTGTATGGTTGCAGGTGTTGTGTTGTAGACAATCCTAACTGTTTGACGACCTCTGTTGATATGAGGTTCTTCTAGCTTCCTCTATAAACAATAAAATGCAGTGGGGTCCCCTTCACCCACATCTGTGAATGAAAAAGGTTCTCCCCCTCTTCAGGATATGTTGGTTGAATTGTTTTGGTCGTGACAATAGTAATGGGGTCTGCGTTGATGATCTGTCTTTTACTAGTATTTTCAAAATCAAATTCTGAATCAGGGTTTGACTCCTTGTCTTTTATCTTGACCACCAACCACGGTTTTGAGTGAAATTCTTCGGTGTTGTGCCAAGGTATTTTGTGGAAATCACACCATTTTCCGATGTCCTTCTTTTTCTTCTCGTGACCCTTCTTTTCATGTGGCTTGGAATGGTTTTCGGGAGACTATTTTTTAGGGTTGTCTTTATCATACTTTGGTTGTTGCAGATTTGTAGACCCAAACTCCCGTTTCTTCTAGTGCTTAAATTTCTACTCAATTTTAACAACATATCGATAAGCAGGACCGAGTAATGAGATGTCCAAAAAATTGATTTCAGTTTGGATGTATCTGTGTAGAGCCCCATGGTATTTCAGAACCAAATGTCATTTGGAGTCTTTAAAACCCAGCTTGGTGCGCAAGGTATGGAAGGTATTAGCGAACTCCAGAACTTCTTGGCCCCTCGCTTGCCATAGTCTGGTCCATCTCATGTATTGGTCCTCATATTTTCCAACAGGGTAATATTGTTTCTTTGTCGCATCCACAAAAAAATCACAAGTGGGATTGACCCCATATATTTCAGACTTCGCTGTGAAACTTTTCTCCAAGTAAGTTTCCCACCAATTTTTGACATGGGGGAGATATTTAAGGAGTGCAAAGGTGATCTTTTCCCTGTCAAAAAAATTATGAATAGAGAAATAACCTTCTAACATATTTAACCATTTTTCTAGGGCATTCACTTCTATCTGACCTTCAAATACGGGAATATCAAAATTAACCTATACCTTGAAAGGAGAGGTGCTTCCAAAGTGGGTGTTTGATGAATATGTGCATGTTTCTATCAGTAGGAATTGAAGGATGTGGGAAAAATTCTCCATCATTTCATCCCTCTATCGCATGAGAGCTTGCTCAAGCAATAGATTGATAGAATTGTCTGCTTCGTTGTTTTTATTTTCTTCCACCATGGAGGGATTTTTGGGAATGCGAGAGTGATTTTATTCAAGAGAGATAAGATCAAGACCCAACTTGATATACTCAGACCTCGTTAAGGACATGCAATGAAAAATAAAAAAATGATCAAGAGCAGCCTACTCTGATACCACTAATCCAGATTATTTTTGGCACAAAATGAGAGTGGAGATATAATAAAGAAATGTACATAGATATCTCAGATATCCAATAATATAATAGAAATGTATTAGATATGCAACCATAAACACAGAGATATAGTAATACACAATTTTCTATTAATGAGCTAAAATGTACAAAGACTTTAAAAATACAGAGTGAAAGACTCGCTAGAATGGTGGCAACTTATCTCTGAGAAGAGTTGTGTCTGCTACTCACATTCGCAAAAACATGATTTTAAAATAAGGCTCCAAAGGCCTTTTTATCATAAATAAAATCCAAAACCCTAACCCCAGAAGATGAAAAGCCAACAGTTTTGTGGACCCCGTTTTGGGTAGTTTGGTGTATCAACTTCTTGGGGGCGTAACTTTGGCATACGATCTCCGTTTGGGGCGCACGATATCTCGTTGGAAAGGTATCGCTGAGGATATTAATTTAGGGGGATAAATCAGAGACTTATACTATAATTTAGAATCTCTATCCAGAAAAACCTTCATTTAGGCCCTCAAAATGGCCCCGGAAGTTAAAAACGACTAAAAATAGTAAATTACCAAAATTTCCAGAAAATTGTTTTGAGTCAGTTGGAAAAGTTGGGTAGCCACCAATATCCACCTAGATAAATCATCCCTCCTTAGGAAGCAATGGTATCCATTGTGTTGAGTTTCTGGGGGAGAGGGAAAAACATTTGTTGAATCTTCATCTTCATGAGTTGCTTTGCTTGTTGGAGAAGTTGCATTTCTTAGCTTGTTGAAGGTTGTCACGAACATGTGGTTGGAGGGGTTGGAACTTTTTAACCAGTATGTCTACATGATATTCCTTTGTGCAAGATGAATATTTACACTTTTTTGCAATCTTTTCGACCTACTTCTGTTGGATAGAAGGTGCTTGGGCTGAGGTTGTAGTGGTTGTAGTATCCTTCTATTCACCTTTTGAACAGATTGTGAAGAAGTTGAATTTTGTAGTATGATATACTATCTTGCAACACTGTTTAGGTGGAACAATAGTTGGAACTACCTCTGGTATTCTGTAGATATGACCCCCCAGAGAAACAATGACACTACGGGGTCGAGACTCATAAACAACATGGTGCTTCCACATATATGGTTGGCCCAAGAGAACATCACATACATACAGTGGGGAAACATCACATAATATATCATCCTTGAAGGATTGTATGTCATATAAAAATAAACACTATTGGTTGACATGGATATCTCATCCCGGGTGAAGCCACCCGATGTTGTATGGTTGCAGATGTGGTTTTTTCGACAATCCTAACTGTTTGACGACCTCTTCTGAGACAAGGTTCTTCTGGATTCTGCTATCAACAATAAAATGCATCGGGGTCCCATTCACCCACATTTGTGAATGAAAAAGGATCTCCCCCTCTTTAGGATCTGTTGGTTCTTCTAGTTGAATTGTTGTGGTTGTGACAATAGCAATGGGGTCTGCGTCAATGATCTATCTTTTTACTAGTATTTTCATAATCATATTCTGAATCAGGGTTCAACTCCTTGTCTTTGATCTCGGCCACCAATGAATATTTTGAGCAACATTCCTCGGTGTTGTGCCAGGGTCTTTTGTGGAAATCGCACCATTTTTCGGTGTCCTTCTTTGTCTTCCCATGACCCTTCTTCTTCTGTGGCTTGGACTGGTTTTTAGGAGACTGTTTATTAGGGTCGTCTTTATCATACTTTGGTTGTTGTATATTTGTACACCTAAACTCCCATTTTTTTTTGTGCTTAAATTCCTGCTTGATTTTAATAGCATATCGATAAGCAACAACGAGTGATGAGATGTCCAGAAAATTTATTTCAGTTTGGATGTATCTGTGTAGAGCCCCATGGTATTTCAGAACCAAATGTCATTCAGAGTCTCTGATACCCAGCTTGGTGTGCAAGGTATGGAAGGTATTGGTGAACTCCGGAAATTCTTGGCCCCTCTCTTGCCATAGTGTGGTCCATCTCATGTACTAGTCCTCATAGTTTCCAACATGGTAATATTGTTCCTTTACTGCATCCACAAAATATCCCAAGTGGGATCGACCCCATATATTCCAGACTCCTCTGTGGAACTTTTGTCCCAACAAGATTCCCACCAATTTTTGACATGGTGGAGAGATTTAAGGAGTGTGAAGGTGATATTTTCCCTATCGGGAAAATTATGAACAGAGAAATAACCTTCTAACATATTTAACCATTTTTCTAGGGCATCTGCATCTATCTGACCTTCAAATAAGGGAATATCAAAATTAATTTGTACCTTTAAAGGAGAGGTTCTTCCAAAGTGGTTGTTTCATGAATATGTGCCTTTTTCTATCAGCAGGCACTGAAGGATGTGGGGAAAATTCTCCATCATTTCGTCCCTCTGTTGCGTGAAAGCTTACTCAAGCAACAGATTGGTAGAATCATCTGCTCCATCATTTTTCTTTTCTTCCAACATGGAGGGTTTCTTGGGCATGTGAGAGTGATTATATTCAAGATATACAACCGAGAGACCCAACTTTCTATACTCAAACCTCATAAGGGACATGCACTAAAAA
>JZKD02S0984483.1:592511-612088 GCA_000966675.3 Picea glauca
GATCAAGAGCAGCCTGCTTTGATACCACTGATCCAGATTATTTTCGGCACGAAATGAGAGCGGAGATATAATAAAGAAATGTATAGAGATATCTCAGATATACAATAATATAATAGAAATGTATCAAATATGAAACCATAAACACAAAGATATAGTAATACACAATTTTCTATTAATGAGCGAAAATGTACAAAGACTGTAAAAATACAGAGTGAAAGACTCACTAGAATGGTGGCAGCTTATCTCTGAGAAGAGATGTGTCCGCTACTCACATTCGCAAGAAGATGATTTTACAATGAGGCTCCAAAGGAATTTTTATCATAAAGAAAATCCAAATCCCTAACCCTGGAAGATGAAAATCCAATAGTTTTGTGGACCCCATTTTGGGTAGTTTGGTGTATCAACTTCCCAGGGGTGTAACTTTGGCATATGATCTTCGTTTGTGGCACATGATAGCTCGTTGGAAATTTATATTCAAGGATATTCATTTAGAGGGATCAATTAAAGCCTTTGGCTATCACTGAGAAGCTCGATCCCAAAAAACCTTCATTTAGGCCCTCAAAATGACCCCGGAAGTTAAAAACTGCTAAAAATAGTAAATCACCAAAATTGACAGAAAATTGTTTTGAGAGAGTTGGAAAAGGTGGGTGGCCACCAATATCCACCTAGATAAAGATCTTAGTCCTTAATTCGTGAGAACTAGGGTACATAAATTATGTCTCTGTACAGGAGTATTCCATCAACTTCCAATCTATAATATTCTATTTTCTATAGCATCTTACCTTGTTGTAACTTTGTTACCATTTCCATGTACTACAAATATGCTTTTGCATCTTCCAAAATTATTTATTTAAGATCGGTTTGATACATACTGATTTTTGTAGCATGTATTTCATGCACTCTCATGCTGAGTGCATCAACCACTTTGTTCTCATTTCCTTTGATGTTCTTGATATCAAAGTCATACTCACAGAGGAATTCCAACCATCTGCTCTGCCTGGAATTTAATGGAGGTTGATCAAACAAATATTTCAGACCATTATGGTATGTTATCAAATTGAACCTCTTTCCCATGAGGTAGTGTATCCATTTCTTTAAGGAGTTTACTATGGCTACAAACTCCAAATCATGTGTGGCGTAGAGATTTTCATGCTCTTTCAATTTCTTGGATTCAAAACATATCACGAACCCATTCTAGCTATGGAATCCACCTAGACCTTATTTTAATGCATATTTTAAAACCACAAATTCTTCATCTGGGTTTGCAATATTCATAATTGGAGAACTGGTTAACAACTGCTCAATTGTTGGAATCTCTTTTCACATTCTTTTGTCCATTGAAATTTTACCCCTTTTCTTTGCAAGGGAGTGATTGGGTGACAAATCCTTGAAAATCATGCAATGAATATCTTGTAGTAACCAGATAGACCCATGAAGGATTTGAATTCTATCACATTCTTAGGTGTTTCCCACCCCTTAACAGCTTCAATCTTTCCAGGGTCTACTACTATTTCCTTTTCAAATATTATATGCCCCAAATAGTGAATTTGATTTTGGAAAAATGAGCACTTGATCAACTTAGAAAATAGTTGGTGCTCTCTTACCACCTATAACACCATCCTCAAGTGTTTCTCATTCTCTTCCTCTATCTTGGAGTATACAAGGATGTCATCCAAAAATACAATGACAAACTTGTCTAAATATTCTCGGAAAACACCATTCATTAAGCACATGAAAACAACTGGTGCAGTTAATAATCCAAATGGCACCACTGTGAACTCGTAATGACCATACCTTGTCCTAAAGGAGGTCTTTTTGATGTCTTCCTCTTTAATCCCTACCTGATGGTATCATGACATGAAATCTATCTTTGAGAATATCCTTGCATCCTTCAACTGATCAAAGAGATCATCGATCCTTGGTAGAGGATACTTATTATTTATAGTTACTTTATTTAACTGTCTAAAGTCAATGCACAATCTCAGGTTCCTATCTTTCTTCTTCAAAAATAACACTAGGGCACCCCAAGGTGACACACTTGGGCGTATGTACCCCTTCTTTAAAATTTCTTAAAGCTGCATTTGAAGTTCTTCCAGTTCTGGTGTGCTCATCCAGCAGGGAGTCTTTGATACTATAGTTGCCCCAGGCATCAAATTTATAAGGAAATCAATATCTCTCTTTGGAGGTGGCCCTGGTATCTCTTTGAACACATCTTCAAAATATTTCAATACTGCATCATCCTCCAATTTTGGCACCTTATCCTTAGGTGCTTCATCCATATGTGCTGCAAATATTTGGCAACCCTTCCTATAACACTTCTTTAGCTGCATTGTTGATATTTCCCAGACAGTAACTACCTGGGAATTCCTTGGACTACTTTTTTATTTCCTTCCTCATCCAAGCAAGTGAATTCCTTGTTATGACAATATAATATTTCATGGTGTTGGTCCAGCCAATCCATACCAATTAGGCAATCATACGATCCCAAGGGAAATATGTTCAAATATGCCTTGGTACTCAGCCCATTCATTCCCATTCAACATGATTTAACCAACTCAACAACCTTTCTCTTAGCTCTTGTAGCCAGCTGCACCAACCAAGATTTCCCATGCTTTCTTATTGATAATTGAAATCTTTCCACTACCTTAGGATCTATATAGCTACGAATAGCCCCCGAATCAATTAAAATACTAAAGGAATGGTTATTGATCATACCTTCAACTTCAATCATGTGTGATTTAAACTCATCTTTCTTGTTGTCCAGGGATGCATAGATCCTTGGTGCCCTTCTGCCCATGTCCTCCACTATTTCTTCTTGCTGAACAATGTGAAAAGCTCTCACCTTGTCCTTTTTGTGAGGTCAATATCTATACTTATGATCTCCATTATAGGCCTGACATTGCATAGGTGTCTACCTTGGCATTTTCCCACCTACTTCAGCCATCCTCGGCTCCCTCAAAACTGGTTGTCCTTGAGGATTATTTCTGAAAAATGGTGGCTTGTTCCCCTTGTGCCTCTGCTCTCTCTTAAACTTCCTTTTGTTTCCCAAGCTCTTTGGAAAGTAGTCTTTCCTTTAAGATGATCATATAAACACTTTGCATTCCTTATGGTTTCTTCCATAGTTTTAGGATCATCATACTAGATTTTTTCATTGATAAAAAATGGAAGCCCACTCAGATATCCCTAGATATTGACTGTCTCATCCTTAATGAAAGGGACGTACTTCAACAGATCTAGAAATGTCCTTTCATATTCATCTATAGTTATGCTACCCAATTTAAGTTCAAATCATTATTTCATCTTTTCGACATAGTATGTCTTGTTTAAGTACTTCTTTTCAAAATGTTTCTTGAATTCCCTCCATGTGACAACCTTCTCTCTGATGTGTTGCACTTGCACAAGATGATCCCACCACACAGATTCATTTGATTTCATATCATAGATTGCAATTTTTCCTTCTGCATGAGAGGAATAATTATGTAATTGGAAATATTTCCTTATGCCCAGTAGCCATGTCTCAACCTCTTCATATTTATGCTACTCTCCATCAAAAGTAGGAGGTTTGATATTATTAACTTCACCCTTCATTTCATCCACTTCAGATATCCTATGCTTTCTAGTAGGAGATGGACTTGAAATTCTATGTGGCCTCCTTTTGGAATGACTTTGGGAGTGTTGGTGATGTCTATTACCACTTCTTTCTCTTCTTTCCAAATCAGGGAACCCATGGCTCCCTGATTTGTTGGTTCTACTTTCCTTATCCAACTTATTTTCAATCCTCTAAGCTCTGCATCAACTTCATATTGAAGTCTTCCTATTGTCGCTTGGCTTTCTCAAGCCTTTCATTATCTTTCTGGTGAATTTGGAATTCCTTTTGCAATTCTTTAATGATTTTCATCATGCCCAAGTATTTATCCATTTCTTCTCCATTCCCATTGGAGTTTGTTCCTTTAACTCCCAAATGGACATCCATTCCTCTACTTCATCTTCCAGACTATAAGTGTCCTGTGCCTCCTCCATTTATTTTCACTATGTAACAATTTGGTTTGGTTCTGACAATTGTTAACTCTACAAAATATGCAGTCAATAGAATTTTGTCAGGCTATTAGACTTAATAATTATCCAGAATAAATAAAAAAATTTGATTCATCAAAAGAATATCATACTCCATTTTTTTGCTGGTCTTGGTCGATCAAGAATCCCCATGGCTTCATAGGTTTCCCTTTTTCACACATCACAAACATCATAGAACCTTGAACGAGCGATTTCACGGAGGACGGTGGATCTACGATCCACATTATTTGTTAAGATCTATGATGGATAGGAGTTCTAGGACTCTAGGATTCAACGGTTTCCAAATAACATCACAAAAAATATCTCAGAGTGTCAAATTGGTGAACTCTCAAATTGGGGTGGATCAATGGTCCACGACTTCCCAACATCCTATCACAGATAATTACTATGGAACTCCATGTTTGAGGAGTTTCAAAATGTCCAGACTCTCAATCCTTCCAAAGTGCCAAGTCTCTAGACTTCTACATCTATTTCCAAGTGTCATTTCCTGATCAACAGTCAAGATTAACTCCATCACTCCAGGCTTTGGGGATTTAGGGCTCCGAGACTTCGGAGCTTCTGGGTTCCAAGACTTCGGAGGATTTCTTCCTCCCACTCAATCATGAACCATTTATTCTGGAGTGTCAAGTCCCCAAACCTTGGGATCTGACACCACTCATCCCCTATGAAGAACGGTTGATATTAACTCCGACCTTCGGGTCTTTAGGAATTCTCTACTCAATGATAACTATAACACCTTTACTCCAGTGTACCAAGTCCTTGGAATTCATGATCTGATGCCACGTGTCTACTGGGGTCAATTTATCTTGGGCCCATTCTATTTAAATTCTTCGCTAAGTTTTTAACTACTTTATGTATCCATGAGAGGTCCCACTACCCATGATCGAGAGGAGTGCCACGTGGATAAATACTAGAGCCAGACACATGGGCCAATCAAATGGGTGACACATGTCATGTTCTAACTGGCATTTCAATCTTTGAAAGTACATGACTCACTGCCACATGGCACACATCCTCTGTGTCCATGTCATCTTGGGTGACGTCAACAATCCATGTCACTTTGGTACTTCGAACTTCGAAAGATTTACACTTGAACACTCCAATTCTCCTGAATGTCGAACTCCCAAACAAGATAATAGTCTAACACTTGTTCCTTTTGATGAACGGTCTAGATTAACTTCAGACTTCAAGACTTCGGTAGTTTTCACTCTAGCACACTCCAATTATCCCAAAGTGTCAAACTTCCAAACTATTGTGAGATATACAACTCATAATGGCTTGCACTCAGATCTGATGGTTGTGATTTGTTCCTCACTGTTGCGCCTTACTTCTTTCTCTTGACTCGATCTAACGACTTTGATCTATCTTCGGACGATCCAATGGAAAATCACTTCTCCCCATATCTATGGTGTAGATCCACTCCGAAAATTTGGAACTTCAGGCTTCAACCCCTTTTTTCTCTATAACACATAAAATTCATCAAAGTCGCGAAGTCTGAAGGACTTGGAGGTTAACTCTTATGCACCCTTTTTCCATATCTGATGGCTGGAAAAATTTGGTCTTTCTCTTGCGCAGATCTTATGCCCCAATTCAAACCTTGTGGCCCAACCCAACGATTGTTGCAACTTCTTTCTCTAATGTCATTCCATAAACCATTATACCTCATGACCTTCTGAACACAGACCAAGTGTTCACACGGTGCCTTCTTGACACTCAATACCGCTCTAACTTCAATTTTTTTTCCCTCTCAACAACAATCACTCTAAAACCTTTGTTTCATTAACCCCTTACATGACCCATCCAGTCTCAGTGTTGAAACAATGGCTCTGAACTTGAATTTTGTCCCTCTCAACAACAATTCCTTTCCGAAACATTTTCTTCAACTTCCACTAACATGGCCTATCCAGTCTCATTGTTGAAACCATGTCTTTGATACTATTGTGTAACATCCTCAACCACCCAAGTCGGGCCATGCTACTCCAAATAACTCTATGATATCATTCTTTAACATCCCCAACCACCCAAGTTGGTCCATGCTACTCCAAATAATGCTCTGATACCATTTTGTAACATCACTGACCATCTAATCTGGGCCATGCTACTGTAGATAACAGTCTGATACCAATTTGTAACATTCCCATCCACCAACAGGTCGGGCATTGTCACTAAGTAAACATCTTTTGCGGAAATATTCACATATAAACTTAACAACAATAAATAGAGATAACATGAAAACATACATGTAGAGAAACACAATATAACATTACAAGAATCACATACATGCACTAAAATACATCATTTAACCATTAAGTACAGAAAATATACTTATCTCTTAATTGAAGTACACCAATTGCGTGCATATCTTCCACAAACCTCCCAGTCTTAGACCACGCTACTCATCACTCTCAATAGTGGGTCACCCTCGAGCTGGGACTAAACTCCACTGGGGAAGGGATTCCTAGGCTAGGCAGGGACAACAGGAAGTTGAACAGTATAATAAGAATGATTTCCTCTAAGGATCCACTTAGACCCACAAATCAGAGACTCTCATTCCCCACATTCATGTCCCACCCTAGGAGTTTACACCTTCACTATCATACAGTCCATCGACTGTTACACCTCCCTTTCCGAGGCTTCAACAAATCAAGAATTCTTAGAGCGTTGTAGCTGCTACTAGACTCCCTCTAGGAGAACTCACTTTCTCATCACACTCTCTCATCTAGAGAGAGGTGCACACATGTGGACTGGCTCAGTGTGTCCTTGTTGGGTGCATCAGTGAGTTGGGGTAACCGATGGCCAACCTAGTCATAATCGTGAGCCTCCCCATGAGACTGGTCAGCCCCCCCCTAAATATTCCTGCATCTTGGATGACACTTGGCTCTTTAGGAGCATGTTCCTCCCCACTTGGAACTCGTTCCTCTCCCTAAAGGAACTTAGGATAAATTAATATCCTCTTTACAACTTTTAGAATAATGATATATTATTCTATTAGGCTCTTAAGCTTATCCCTTTTCCTCAATCTCTTAGCCTCCTCCCTTGCCCAAACTAGAGGAGTTTAGTCCCCCATAATATTTCTTCATGGTCAGTTTATACACAATGATGTTGTTATATTAATAATATGAATATTTACATGTATAAAACATGCTCCTAGCCTTTAACATCTAGGCTCCCAACCTAGTCAAAACATAAGCCTACCAACTTATAAATACTTGGCTCACCATCCTACAAATCATGTTACATTCATAATTACAACTGAGGCTTATCCTTGGGGTATTACATAAATACATTACCTAGAAATTTCCTTGTCAAGGAGGCATGGTTTCCATGTAGTCCAAAAAACCAGATTTTCCCATTGTTTGGAAAAATTCAAAAGCCACACACTGAGCAATGGATGGAAGGAAGGAAAAAAATGGAAGCATTGATGTCAGGGAACTTCATAGAGGAAAAAGTTTCACAGATGCTTGAGAGCTCTACAACACTGAAAAAGGTAAAAATGAATTTTACAGCCAATATTTTTTTTTTAACCCTTTTATTGTGCGTTCGACTATTAGACGCATCGATGCATCAATATTTAAGCATCACACCGAAGTGTATTTTTTTTTTAAGTAACCCTACCACGGTGAGCCATATTTTAGAGAAACATTGCACACCAAAGCATCGATATTTAAGTAGCACACGAGAGTGTATTTTTTTGTTTAAATAAACCTACTAGGGTGCACCATGTTTTATAGAAATGGTGCACACTGGTGCGTCCATATTTACATAGCACACCAGAGTTTTTTTTTTTTTAAATAACCCTACCACTGTGCAACACTTTTTAGAGAAATGATGTGCACCAGTGCGTCAGTATTTAAGTAGCGCACTGGAGTATATTTTTTTTTTAAATAACCCTACCACGGTGTGCCCTTTTTCAGAGCAATGGTGTGCACCCATGCATCAATATTTAAGTAGCAAACTAGAGTATATATATATTTTTAAAATAACCCTACCACGATGCACCATTTGTTATAGAAACTGTGTGTCGATGCATCATTATTTATGTAGCACATCGTAGTATATTTGTTCTTGAAATAAACCTACCACGGTGCATGATTTTTTATAGCATTGGTGCATCCGTAGTATAAAATGCACCGGTCTATTATGTATTTATAAAGGCACCATAAAAAAACATTCGCTAAAACCTTCGCCCGCTTGCCTCTGCTATAAATGGATTTTGGGGCTATTTTTATAGGGGCTTCCACCAAAACCTCCACTAGAGAGCCTTTTCCTTGTAATGAGTGGGCTATCCTTTGTAAACTAGATCTATTGGACAAGAAGTTTTATGCAATGCACAAAGTTATCTTTGATAATGACATCATCATTTCGAACCCTCAATACAACAAGAATGACCCTATGGCACCAACTAATCACACTCAAGGATCCAAAGGCATCCCTTCCAACCCTATTCTCACTGATGTAGATCATATGACATAGGAAGGCATTCAAACTTGGTGGAAGCAAGCACACAACCTCATGGGTTGGACAAAAAGGTTCTTTTTTATTTTCGAAACTATTGTGAGAGGATCTGATATCCTCCTTTGAATTTTTCTTTCTATTTTTTATGATGTTATCAAGAGAAATATATATTTTACTTTGATCAAGTATATGAAAGTAAAAATACTTATATACATATCAAATACATATTTTTTGAATTAATGTAGTTTTGGTTTCCCAAACTGTAAAACACAAGTAATCCTATTTGTAATTTTTTTATTATATTAATACAACGACTAACTAACTTAAAAAAAAATACATATAAAAACATGAAAATTGCTTAATAAAATCCTCTTAATAACAACCTTAAGGATAACATGAATGGACCATTATAATTGACATCAAGGATTTTGTAATCCTATAATTATATTTATGCAAAGTTGTGTGTTGTCGTCTATCTCGACCCATACTTGTAAGTTGGAAAATTGACTTTTGTTTTAAAATTGTATTAATAAATGTTTTGATTTTCCTACAATTTCCATGTGGATGTTAAATATAATATCCAATGATGCGTATGGTGAAAATAGACAATCTTGTTGATTGATTTAAATTCCAAGTTGTAATCTCACTCTTTCACTTCTATGTGTAATACAATGAATGTCAAATAAATATTTTATTCATATTATAATTATTTTTAATCAAATTGTTGAAAGGTAGGTCTACAACATCCAAGTGTGATACATAAGTTGTGATTAGGTTTTGTGCACTAGAAATGGTATTAAAGTTATAAACATAGTAAGGTGGTGAACAAGGGGATTATGCCATAAATGAAGGTCTTTTAGAGCTCTAGTTGTATGGTTAGGGGAGGAAAACACTTGGACCTTGAGCCCTAGATGCCACTTATCAGGCTCAATCACCATGAACAACACTTACAACCACAACATAAACCCTCTCTAGGGGTTTTTTGGCATCAAGGTTGGATATTAATTCCAATAGGATTTTTTTCACACTAAGGATGGGTCATCGGGCCTTGAACATGGTTGAGGAAGGAAAACAAGTGCCTCGAGATATTGTTGAATTTTATTGAGCTCATATCCTTGAACAAGTCCTCATACGAACACATAAGTCCTCTAGTTAGGATAAGGTATGTGTCTACCTTTATTTGGTTTTTGGCATTAGTTATGGGTCTATGGGCCTAGACCATGGTTGAAAAATGACAACAAGGGCGCTACATCAGAAAAGGTACTTTTTAGGCCTCAATCACTATGAGAAAGGCATCTAACCATGACACATGCCATTTCTATGGGGTATTTGATCCCTAAGAGGTATCCCATGCACCGCTTGGTGGTTTTTCACAAAGAGGATGACCCTAATAGGACTATGCCCAAGAGAGGAAAATAGGTTTCCAATGTTAAACCTTTTCTTATGAAACATAGGTCTCAATTCTAAATATGATGGATATTTTTCAAAGTTATGAATATATGTAATAAGAACATGTTTTTGTTATTAACACATGCACATTCTTGTAAATTAATTTTTTTTTTGGTCAAATTGCCTCTTTTCCTCTACATGTTGGATAAGCTCCCTGCTTTGGTTTTATCTTTGAAATGGAAAATATAGTGATTCAAGCTGCATAAACAAAAACACATTCATTTTCCTAGTTGCATGTCCTGATCTTTATTTTCAGCCATGATTTTAAATATGATTCACATAATCATTGTTGACGAAACTCTACACACCTATAGATATTTGTATGCAAATTTTAAATATATGGTCTTATAAGAAAAGAGAAAAATATCACTTTCTATTTTTTATTCATTTGTATTTGTACATATATCATAATTCAAAAATAAATAGGACTTTTATTTCTAGGATAACTTTTTATTTCCTATCTCATCTAGGAAACAAAGTTTATGGTGCACAAGTACAAATGGATACCTACACACTAAAAGAACAAAAAATTATCTATTATGTTAAGATCGTCAAACATGGTCTTAACTTTGGACATCGTTATTTTAGGGTTTTTTTGACTTTGTTAATTTTAAAAAGTTTAAAATTAACATTAAAAATATGGAAAAATAGTGGCGCGTAAGAACAAATAGTTATCTACAAATAAACAAATTTGTTTCAATTTTTTTTTTCATTTTGATAATAAACATATGTCTTAACATGAACATATGCATTATATTTTAGATAAAAAGTAACATGCTAGTGTTAGAATAACATGATTGTTTTTTAGTTATACAAATTTTCCACAAATAAAAGTTATATATTTTGAAACCTCATTTGATTTCCTACATTTCATCTTTTTCCACCATATTCTAATAAGTTGTGCATGTACCTCTAATGATTCCTCCTAGTCAATAGATTCTTGTTTTTCTAGATTTCCATTGTGACTAACTTGTCATAAGAGGGAAGCATTAGCTTTCACCAACCCTTAAAGATATTTTAATTCACTGATAACTACATCGTATTAATCATAATCCAAAGAATGAAGTTGCTTGGTATAAATACATATGCTAACTTAAAGTGATTAAAATTTTATTATAACCACTTAACCTTGAATTCAAAATTGTAATTCATTTTTTTTCATTGGGAATTGTAATTATGAAATATAGACATCTTTAGGTATGATGATTACTTCAATGGAAATTGTAATTATAAAACCCTTAATGAAACAAATCAACAAATCAATTGATTGTTAATGATAAAAAGAAAAATCATAAAACATGATAGTGAAATATATAAAATTGAATAATTACACCATTGAATTAAAGATATTTTAATTCAATCATAACCACATATATCAATCATAATCCAAAGAAGGAATTGCTACCCCCTCTCACCTAGGAGTAACTAGAGGAGATCATGCCTCATGGTTCGCACTAAAGACAATGATCTCGATGATGATGATGATCAATATTCTCAAACAAAATCCCATCATCCCTTTATATGCCTCACTCCTCATCAAACCAACTCATCACACCCGATCAACATGGTTCATTAAAAGAGGGTGGTCTATCACATTATGAGGTACATTATTCCTTCTTTCATATAAACTGTCATATTTAATTCATTTGGCATGTGAGTGAGGATCATAGGTAGAAGTTGGATAATGGATCATAAGTTTAGCGAGTTATGATAATATTGGTGTCTCAGTTCTTTGTTATCACTCTTAGGGAACATGGGTACTACTAGGGGGCTTTGATAAGGGTAACATATAGTTCCCCCTCATACTTAATATTTTTCATCCATCCTTCCACAGTGTAATAAACTTTGCTATGTTTGTTAACCAAAAAGGCCCATGTTCATTATTCTATGAGAAGAAGGGCTAGAATGCCAAGGTTGATGCAGTTACTAGAAAAAATAACAAAAATAAAGTTTTCTATAAAATAAAGAAGAATAATGGGAAAATGAATGACCAACTCAAAATCCTAATGTCATCTTCAATTATAACCCCTCTAATGGTAATCACCCCTAGTCTTAATGCACTAAATGCATAACCACAAGAAGGACTTTATCCTAGTAAAAATACAATGAAAGAACGAATAACTGCTTGAAAATTGAAAAGGGGACTTGAAATACAATAAAATAATATCAAATGGGAAGATAAGGGATTTGGACCAAGGAACATGTATCTCAAGAAACAAATTATCCCTCTACAAAGGTTCTCATGAAGATGGACCCATATGATTCCTTGTAGGTTAATGACACCCATTGCCATGAAGTCATCCCATCACATTTTTGTCCACTATACTTATAGTTAGATGGGTTTCTCAGTAAATATCCCTCTACCTAGGTACTAGCACACCTAATATGATGTTTTAATGGCCACCCCATACCTAAATTTGTCAAATTTCATAAATTCTTAAGATAATGTAATGAAGGAGATACCTAATGTGAATTGCTTATGTGGCTTCTATATTAAATGATGGCCTACTTTGCATGTTTTTAATAATTTTTGAACCTTGTGATTGTTGGTCTTACTTGATTATGTGAATTTGATAAATTTGGGTGCACCGGACATGGTCCTTTAGAGGACACCCCATGCTTTCACCCAAGACATTGTGCATTTATTACAAGACATGGAACATGTGATGTGGAGCATTGGGTCACATGATGACTTGAAACATTCAGAATTACCCTCTCACATCTCTTGGACCTTGGAAAATGGACATATGAGCCCTATTTTGAAGATATGATCATATTGGTTGGAATATGGGGAAGAATCCCACACTCTAGGCAGTGCACCTCAGAGACTTATCAGGATTTGGATAGAGTGCGTTGCACTTGGAGATGATCAGGTGGTCATTGGAGATTTTATGAGACCCCTTTCCACCTTGGACACTCTCCTTTTCACCCTAGACATTGAGCTCCTTGATGATGATGAGGCTTTCTTAACATTGGGGCACCATTTGATGGCTTTATTCCTTGAGGATATTACATGATCCTTGATGTGGAGACACACCTTCCACCTCACTTGCACCACTTGATGATGAGACATGGCCTTTGGAGGCTTCCTTCACCCTCTTGGAGCATGCCATTACCCATATGTGTGACTTTGGAAGGAAATTCTTGGTGTATTAGCATTCTTTTATATTGCGTAAGGCTATTTGATGGGTCGACCTAGAGCTATATCACTTGTATCATGGATTTATTATTGTTTTATGGATTATTTTGGACATATGCGCTAGGGTTGCCTCATATAAAGATGATAACACTACATCGTATCAAATCATAACTTACACTTGTGATTCATCATTACTACTTGTCTTCTCTCTCTCTATTTTCACTATGGAGATCTTGTGTGCAATTTTGGAAGGATAATATTGTTGGATGCTTTATCTTGATTTTTTGGCCTATGGCTTACCTTAACCAATCACTAACTCTAAATTGTCACCTATATTTGTATTATTCATTTAGGATATTAGTAATATATCCTCAAGTGATGACTAATGATTTAGTTAATATTTCCTAGCCTAGTCATCATGGATGATTTTAGGATCTAGAGAAAATCTCTCTATGAGGTGGCATCACCCATTGTACTATAAATATGTAACATTGGTGTGAATACAAAGAGTGGTAGCTAGTGAGCCATTTTCTGCCATGTTGTTGTTCTTGTTTATGTTTTATCAATTGATATCAGAGATTCTTTGTTTTATCAATTGGTATCAGAGATATTATGGTCTTAAGGGCCTAATAGCTTCTCCATGGTGAAGAAAGGATGAAAATATCATACCCATGGTGAAAATTGTGAAGGAAGAGAAACAATACTAAGTGCAGTTTCATTTTGAGGACCGTATCACGGATCGTATCAAGGAACGTATTGAGGAACGTATTGTGGACTATATCAAGGACTGTATCATGGACTGTAACGCAGACCATATTTGTTTTTAGTCTGGATTTATTTTTCAAGGAATGTCTTCAAGGAGAGTGATGGACCCGTATGGAGGAGTGATGCAGGACATTTTCCCAAGATAAAGACAATGATCCGCTACCTACAGTGATTAGTGTAAGAGATAAGTTGTCATGGAATGTTGTTTATTCTATGTATTTATAATGACAAATCCCAATTTCTATGTGAATTGAGAATTATGAGATGCCTTTAGTTGTGTCTCTTGATTTGTTTCCATAGTGGGTGAGTTTTTGTATTGATGTTGCCAATCAATAGCTATACCAAAATCCTCTCTCTACAATTTGTGTGATTAAACCCTCTATTGAAGAGATCTGTACCATTCCTCCTCCTCTGATATACACATATCTAAAGCGATCTTTGTCCAAGAAAATGTAGATTTGGCCAAGAAAATGTAGATTTGGATAAGAAAATGTAGATCTAGCCAAGCAAATGTAGAAATCGTCATTGGAATTGTGTATCAATTTCTGAGCAAATGAAGACGAATTTGAAGATTTTGCGATCTGGGTTTTGTGCAGAATGGGATATATTATGAGAATTATGAGTTTGTTTTCTTGAGAAAGGCCTTGGTTTAAGAGATTTTTAAGATTCTCTTGACTTTATTTTATAGGAGTGCGTGAACAAAATTTTGACACCAATATGATCTTAACTTCGATCCATTTCAACATACTCATCATGGAAAAAATAAGGGTTGATCTGAACAATTTTCTTTGGGCCCATAACCAGAACGCAAATGAAGATATGAGGAAATAACCTATTTTTCATATTTGAGGCATTTTTTTTGTACCCATAACCAGAACCCGAATCCGGAAATTCCAGAATTAAGTGTTTCACCTGTCCAACACATCCACTTGCGATTTGGATCATATCTAGTAACTCATCCTTCAAGTAAATAGAAGAAAAACCCTCGGTAGTAAGATAAAGGAAATCTGAAAGGAAACCGAGATTCAACACCGACAGATATGGTATTTTCGATTTTTCAAATTCGATATGGTATTTGGTACAAGTATATTTTCAACGAATGGTTGAAAATTGCCCCCTGTTGGACATCTCTATTGCTGTAGATGAGGAGTTTCTGAAGAAATGTGATCTCCTTTTCTAGTAGAGGCCATGAATCGGAGAAGCGTGATCTTCTCCTAGCATATCTGAGGCAATAATCATCTCAATAAGATATTTGGATATCCATGCAGATTGGTGTGATTTCACCTGCTTATATATCTTATGTGTGTCATTTGATTGTTGTGTGTCTTCATTTTTTGAATACCCTTGAACACGATTTTTATGGAAAAATTTTCAACTGATATTAAATTATCAAAATCGTTGCAAAAATCTTTGTTCATATTGAGGACCAGATTTTTTTTTAACATAAAGATATGGAGGTGAGTAAATGTAAGATTTTTTTCTCATTAATAAATGAGATTGAGAGATGTTCATTATTTCTTTATGACTTAAGAAAATTTGCAAGTGAGTGGCGAACTAAGGTTGTAAGAAACTCATTTTTTGAGAAGACATTTATTGTTTTCTTAAGTCTTTGAGAGTAGAAGAGAAATGTTATGAATTAAAAGCCTTGTTAAAGCACGGTGAAGGAAAAAGTGCATTGTAGCCTTCCCATTGTATGTGATCTCACAAAAGAGATACTTATAATAAAATTAAAGTCTTTTTCTTTGTATCCTAGATCCTCTCGAAATTGAATAAGGGGATCTTAGGTACACCTTGCATAGTGTGTTGTGGTGAATATTTGCATTGTTGATTTATGATGTTTAATGTCTAGTTTTGACATAAACACATTTGTAATGTATCATTTAATGCATCATACATTGAGTACAAGGAAATCAAATTTAGGCACATAAATTAATGACAATCAAGCACATATGATCAAGCATATGTGAAGAACATTCTCAATCATTCAAGTCATCAACCACATAAGTAATGGACAAATCTTATATTTCAAACTCAACACATCATGGAGCATTTGAAGTTAAATTATAAATTGCAAACAATGTTTGTTGTAAGATTACTTGATCAAATTGATTTGTACTTGCAATAATGTATTTGTAAGTTTACTTGTATCTTTTAAATCAAGTTGAATTTCTTTGTAATTAGGTGTATTCTCAGTTGAGCCCGACACCCAAGAGTCTATTGTCATTTTGAGTCGAAATTGACAAGGTTGAGTAGTTTAACTCAAATCCTTGTAATCAATTTTTTGGGTGCATTTTTGGTAGTATCTGACACCCTCAACTTCTTGGAAGAAAGCAATAAAAGTTCAAGCAACCAAGTAAAAGGGAGCGTGAAACAAAATCAAGTGAGCATGAAACAAAATCAAGCGAGCGTGAAGTTAAAGAGAGAGATTCAAGTGAGCGAGTTACATATAATCCTTCTTCTGTTGATTCAAATTGTAATCATGATCTACCTGCACAAGGATACCTCATTTAGTGTTTTTCTGAAATGGCTCGAAATCTAGAATTATTAGAGTTGTTGAACACTGTAATAAACACCACTGAAGACAAAACAATAATATTGAACAAATAAACTCTTCAATCAATGATACCTTGTTTACAAGTGATGCAAGCTAAATTTAGACTTCTTCAATCTCTATCTCAACTATTGAATGATGAGTTGATTGATCTCAAAAATCAATAGCCAGTGAAGTGTTCTGAACTAGTTTTTGTTCAGCACAACCCTCTCTATGATGATGATGATGATAATGATGATGATGTTTTTGATCAACAATCAGTGAAGGAGCACCTCAAAAATACAATTTCATATGCAGACAAAGACAAAGCTATTCATGAACCTAACATTTCAAGAGTTTTCTTTTGACTTAAGTGAAGAAAACCTTTCAATGCTGCAACAACATGTAGTAAATAAAATTCCATAGATTTGAAAGAAACACGTTCAGAATACTCTTTACAATCCCATCATTAGACCTTGGGAAGAAATCATCTACAACAAGAATAGAACAGGACTTGGATATGACAAGGAAATTACCTTTCATATTCTCGATTATTCCAGACCAATCAAGTTCCAAAGTGTTGGAGTCCTTCAAGAAGATTCACTTTCAATTGTTCAAGTTCAACATCATAATGTGACATGCCAACATTGTAATAATGTTGGTCACAAAGAGAATTAGTGTTTTGATATCCATCCTTGCCAGTTGTTACGAGGAAAATCTTTCTATGGCTAGGGGTAAACCACAAAATATGGAAATGACTGCAGAAATGAACTCTAATCTCAAGTATGCTATATAGACAAATATTCTAGCAACACAAGATAAAAGGCCTACCTCGTCCAGACATTTGATGAAGTCCACCATTGAGCACTTGACCCAAAGAAATATACCTGCAACTAGTCCTCAACAACCAAGCAATGCAAGAATATGGTGATAATATATAATGTTAGCACATTCAATAGCATAATCCATCAACATTCATAACAAATACACCCATGGAATAATAATTCAAATATTTGCGAGATATTAATTGGATGAGAAAAAAATATTTCTATTAGGAAATAATCAGTAGAAGTGAATGAGTTACAAAATTCTATGTCGGCATGGTTCGGAACCGAGAAACTAAGTTCCTTCCAGTTAGGCCTCCACTAAAGGAAAGCTCATATAAGAGAGACAATGAAGTTCTCAATCAGTAAGAGAAGATCTTGGGGGCTGGACAATGTACTCAGACCTAAAGGACAAAGGGATGCAGACTCAATGTGAAGTGAATAATTTCTCTAGAGTAACTTTTCTCTCAAAGTTGAATTATTTTCCTCCTCTCTTCCATAGCTCGGATTTGGCCCATTTATATCCTTCAAGTGGAACTGAAGGGCCAAGTTGGAACATTTCCAGTATAAGGAAGGCCAATGATCATTGATCTTTTGACGTGAAATGGAAACCCAACACCATATTTTAATTTTGGGCACATTTCTCTATGTACGTGGGTTGTAGCGGTGCAACCTACGTATACGCATGTTGTAATATAGGTAGGGTGCGTATATGTGGAAAAATTATTCTTTTATCTCTGGGATTTGCAAAAGGGGACTTCAAGTGTACATAGGGAAATGGAAAAAGGCCCTTTGTGCATGATTGCATAGGGTCAGGAAAATATTTCTATAACACCAGCATTGTGGCAAGCATAACCATTCTTCAGACAAATGTTAAACACTGAACAAACCTACAAGATTGAAGATTCACTATAAGTGGATTGATCCTTGTAAATAGTCATCAACAACCAAAAGATTATATAAGTCTTACCAAAGAATTAAATCTCGAGTAAAGAACAATCTTGTAGAACATAACATTTGTGTACCTCACATAAGTGGTCCCCTTATGGCATAACTTTCGATCATGGCCCTCACGGGATGAGATAACATGTGGTGTTTTTCGCATGCCCACTTTGTGTTGTACTCAAATTGAACAAGTATGGTACTCTCTTGAGCATAGAAGGGAGGAGTACAATGATTCTCATACACCTTAAGGGGGGGAGTTCAAAATTCTAGTGACGATGGTTCATGAAACCACTTTTGGTCTCTCCTTTTAGTTGGCAAAGGGGGGAATTGATGATGGAATTGAAAATAGTTGTGAGACAGAAAGTTTTGACAACAAAAACATCAAGTATGCCAGAAGGGCATGAAATTTTCCAAATGGGAAACTACGATCTGTAGATGACAGACTTCAGCAGAATTATGGTTCCACTACTACATATTGTAAAAATTCTGACGTTTTATTTGCGGCATTATGGAAAAAATTGTCCATATTGTCGCAAAATAGAGGAAATTTATATAAAAAAAAATTCATGTTGCCCGATAACGTTTCTCTTGCCACGTTGATGTCTCTCTTTCCATGTTAATGTTGGTATTTCCACGTTAACGTCGCTCTTGCCACGTTTTCCACTGGAACGTCTCTCTTGCTACGTTTGTGAAGATGTATGTCGCAATTGCCACGTTAACGTTGCTCTTGCCACATTTTCCACTGGAACGTCTTTCTTGCCAAATTTGTGAAAATGTATGTCGCAATTGCGACGTTTTCGAAACTAGGTTTTCCCCTCCAATGGACCACCTTAGTATGTTCACCAAGTCAAAATACCAACGGTCACTTAGGACTTTTTTACGTCAGAATTGCAACGTTACAAAATCTATAAATATGTTGCATTTGATGGATGTTGTGACAAGTTTGCTATAATAACGATGCTTCAAAAGGGGTTTGCGGGTCTTCTCGGCGAACAAAAAATAGATATTTGTTTCAGTATAAGTCTGTGGGGAAGAATGTCAGAAAACATTAGAGCTGGGAAAAGAATTAAAGATGGTGAAAAGGGTGACGGTAAATGTTATTGCCCTTGCAAAAATTGTTGTACTAGATGTCCCGAAAGAGTTTTAATAACAACAGCTACAAAACATTGTAGAAAATATGGGCACATGGACAGGGGATCAAATAAATATTGTCCGATGGTATATACATTCATTATCTGTTTTAATATTTATTATATTCTCAAATTTTATAATGTTTTATAAATGCACTAATTTTTCATGATTGTTTGTAATTATAAAGTTAGATTTGCCCCCTAACTTTATGCACAAAGCACCAAGTAGTAGCAGAAATGATGTTGTAGTACAAGATGAAGAACTT